>ML779614.1:1152247-1235716 GCA_009831015.1 Picea engelmannii | reverse complement strand
AATCAGAATATTAACTTATGAATGATTTCATCGATATATTATTGCATTTAGCATATCATAAACATATACTCATAAACAATGTATCACATTATACACAGATACAAAGTACACCAATATTTTACATGGAAACCCAAATGGGAGAAAACCACTCAATGCTTTCTTATATATCAAAGATTACATTCATAAGAAGCACCAAATTGCAAATTATCCAACACCAACTAGGAGGCTCCAACCCCCTATTTATAGGCTCCAACCTAAAGGAAGCTACAAATCCATGAATTCTTCTACTACAACCGGAAAGAGGCTCCAACCCCTTAGTTTACAAGATCCAACCTGAAGGAAGATCCAAATGCCTATGTTCGATGTCTCCAACCGAAAGGAGGCTATGACCCCCTTTCCTTTCCCCATCCTTTCTCCCTAAAATATAGGTGTAGACTATTTTATGAGGTATACGGGTTACAATTCATAAGGGCACGAATGTACATGGGATATAATGGAGATAAGCGTTTATATATGCAGGTAGTAGAAGAGCAAGTCACGTATATGTAAAAACGCTCATAAATGATTGAGTAAATGTGGGTGCCAGGTCTCTGAAGTTTGAAGGAAGTCTACAGGTCAACATATCAGAGTTTCAGGTCAGCTATATAGGTATTGGTATGGTTGTATGCTTTTTTTATGGTTACATTTGGTCATGATATGGTGTATGCTTGAGGCATACTTAGTATGGTTGGTTTGGTACTTGGATATGGTATAACTTGGTTTCTTGTTTGAGTGAGGAGCACAATTATATGTGGTTCAACATATAACATGGTTCTTATAGTTCATATCTTTGAGTTCATTGTACATGGATGAGGCATATTCATGTTGTATGGTGGCATATGCATGAGGGGCATGCATTGGTTCTTTGAAATACTTCATTCATGATATGGTATAGGTCTATACATGATTGATGCTATGGTATATGGTATAGGTTGTATTCATGGTTGATTTTATGATTTATGATTGATTCATGTTGTATTTCACATGTTGGTACACAGTTGATGCATGGTATGGTACAAACACACAGGTTGGATACAGTGGTAGGTTGACAGGTTACAGGTTGATGTGACAGTGACAGTGATAGTGACAGTGGCAGTGGCAGTGGTAGAGGTAGTGATTGTGGTAGTGAAAATTGGTATACACTGATATTTTAGGGTGGAAGGATGGGGAAAGGATAGGTGGTTGTAGCCACCTTTTGGTTGGAGCCGGAGAAATCAGGGTGTTGTAGCCTCCTTCTAGTTGGAGCCAGAGAATTCAGGGATTTGTAGCTTCCTTCAGGTTGCATCCTGAGAATAGGGGGTTGGATCCTCCTTCCAGTTGTATCTAGAGAATTAGGAAGTTGGTTCTTCCAATGAATGTATTCTTTTGATATATTAGAAAATAATTTTGTGGTTTTCTCCCATTTGGGTTTCCACGTAAATTCTGGTGTATTGTGTATTTATTGTGATGTGATGTTGTTTATAATTATACTATTGATGACATATTGAATGCTAATGATAATCAGTTGAATATTGTTGAACACTATATTCTATTTGTATGCATAGTAGATTAGTTTTATCTTGTGTTGAATATTTGTGCGATGATCATGACTATGACAGTAATGAGTTTATGCATTAATTTGGAAGATATTGATAATTTGAACTTGAATCATTAATTAGGTTAATATTGAATAAGAACATAATTATGTGCACATAAGTAATAAGGAAGAATGAATTAGATGATTTCCTCCCATTCCCTTACTACTACAAAATCCTAGTTCTCGCAGTCCAAATAGATACCTCGGGTGAGACTTCATCTGCACAAGAAGGTGATTCCAAAAGGGTTGATGTTTGGTGGGTTTTTTTGGCCACAAAAAAATTGAACCTAGGGTCTTACAAGCAACACGCAGTGCCAACAAATGGTTCTGTTGTCGGGATTTGAAATTTGCGACCAAGGGGATTTTTTGGATGCTGACTAAGAAGGATATCTCATAATGGTTGGAAAGTAAGGAACAAGACTTCGCTTGATAGGAAAACGGAAACCCTCAAATGAGTGACAAGCAATGGATGCAAAGGTATGTGTACACATATTTGTATGAAATTTTCTTTGGTGAATTTCCATTTATTCTGACTGAGTGGATAGAAATATTAGTGGATAAAAATGGAAGGTACATGGCTACAACATCGAGGAATTGGACTCATGAATTGGTAATACAACTGAATTATATAAGTAACCCAACTAATCATGCAGTTGAATTTTGGTTGGATAGCCTACTAGGAGGATATATTAAAGAGTTTTCAATAGATTGTATCCAATCATACAATGTCGCAGAAAGGGAATTTTTCAAAGGTATGTGCGGGAGGTTCTTGAAATCATTAGGTACATGGATAAAGATGATATTGTGTGAAACGAACATAATGATAATGGAATCTGACTGCTAAGGGGATTTGTGCACATAGGGGAACCGAGGGATGAAAAAATGATCTCATGAGATAATGAAGGAAGCGATGAAAAAGGAAAGGAGGGACTGAGGATGAAAGAAGAGGGTATATTAGAGGAATAATATGAGTTTAGAGAGATGCGAAGAGGAAGGAGGTATAAGAGGAAAAATATTGGGGATGAGAAAGGAGAGATGCATAGTGATCCATAGGGAAGAGAACCTTGTGCACTAGTCTGAATCATAGAGATACCATATATATGAAGAGAAGAAGAGGAGTTTCAATCTAGTCCAGCCCAGTAATAAAAGAACCAGCAAGTCCTACTAAGACAGGATCATGTGTTGAATCCACGACCCCATGTGCGTCACAAAAATCAGAAATAACAATTGAAGACTTGTCAAAAGAAATTGTAGTTAGCCAGGGAGGACTAAGTGGTAGCAATCAGAGTAGTGAGGGACCCCAAGGGAGATTCCCATCTACCCATAGGAAAGGTAACATCTCACCGTGTAGAGGAAGAATAAGGAAATACATTGGAAGCCTTATCCCCCCAACAATCGATACCCCGAAAAAGGGGCAGGCCAAAGAAGAACAAAGAAACTAGGGAGTCCCAAGCCCTGAGCGAGCCACCCACAAAGTCAGCTACCAAAGCGTTACCTGCGGTAGATGGAGAAGGCCAGACACTAAAGGCATGGATATTTGTGAACTGTCACAACAACTAAAGCAAGCGCAACTCGCCATTGCTGAGTTGTACCAAGAGAATAGAGAGTTGAGATGACAATTAGAAGAAATGACCCTCGAGGAATCAACATCACAGGGCCGAGAGGGAAACACAACTTGGCTCAAGAGGAAGCTCAATGAAGTGCAAGAAAGAATCTTCCAGTTTTGCGAAGCATAGAGGATGTCATAAGAGAGAATTGCGAAGCACTTCAAGGAATGTGGATTGGACATGGAAAACGTCCACATGACTCTATCCAGTGTGCAAAAGAGGTTGAAAGGGAATGTGGTTTTGAAAATACAAGTGATGAATCTGAAAAGGCATAATTGGTCTCTCAAGAGAATGCTTCAGATATAAAAAATGCAGATGAGCACAGAACCATAATTGACCGACTCTATTTTTGTCTTCTCAAATGTGGCACATATTTTTTCTCCCCATGTCATGTTTCCTGTCTGGAAGTAGGAACTCTAACAGGTACCCGCGTGGAAATTATACAGTGTGCAAATATGGATACCCACCTATTACCAAGGAAAATTGTATGTTGGACACACGACAGTTTGAAGAAAGGTGTTGTCATCTTGGAAATACCTGCGACAACCTAGGGTTACCTGCCAGATGCACGCTCCAACAAATGATTGCACGACATAAATCAAGGTCGTTACAATGGGGGTATGAGTATGAAATAGCACTTGATCATCCAGATAGTCTGTCGAAGGAAAATCATCAACACATCACTCCTTAATGATGAAATCTTATTGATGACTGAACTATCATGGTAAAGACGTCGGTTATTCTATGATTAAGTATAATCAGTTTCTATTTTTAGTAAAGTGCCATACGAAGGGTCATCTGACAGAGAATAGTCAAAGCCTAATTTCTAGGGATAGTAGTTAGAGGGCAGGGTAGCTCGAGCATCACACCCTTGACTATATATTTCATCTTTTCAATGTAATCCATGTTGGTTGGCAAAGTAATGTAGACAATGAATGTTGAATATAGCTTTCAAATTCGATTGAATTTTAATGCAAAGGTCTTGAAACTTTGACGAAAATATTCTAATGGTAGCGGTTTGATGTATTGTGACTTCTGTTTACGTACATGCTTCATGTGTTATTTATATTCATATCTATATTTTGTCTAAATAAGAACGTTATATAAATCTAGAATTCACTACGTGGTGCTCTAGATTTCTCCATTTAGATGACTGTGTTTTCCTCTAAGTGAACTCATAATTCATCTCCAGTGGTTCTTTGATTTTATTCATGTGTTTTTCTTTCTCCACACACAACTATTTTGAACTGAAAGACCGTTTCCTACTTAGCCTTTATCTTCTCAAGTTTAGTTACCAAGTCATTTCTTTCTTTCATTTTCTGAAATTGAATCCATGGCCCAAGGTATCACATTCTCTTGCTAATAAAACTACAAATATTGTACAAAGTGTTAAACCTAGCCACAATTTCAAATTCATAACCCACACAGAGATGAAGTCTCAGAGAGAGCCATCTCTAGGTTGGAAAGGCTAGTTTCTGGACTTAAAGTTGGTTTGTAGGTTTTCTATGTCATTCATTTCCTCACCCAAACGAGTTTATAGAGCACTAACAGAGGCTACAACCCCCTATGTTATCTGGATACAACTGGAAGGTGGCTACAACCACCTGTCCTTGCCCTGTCCAACTGCCCTAACGTACAAGTAGAATGATGGAACCACTATCACACTATTACTGTGAGATATACTATTGTAACCCTGTACCAATCAACCTGTAATCAACCTATAACAACCTATACCAATAACCTGTTCCAACATGTACCATACATCAACCTGTACCTCAACTTGTACCATAAACAAATGCATCAACCATGCACCAAACCTATACAAATAACCTGTGACAATAACCAGTCCAAACAACCTGTAATCAAACTGTACCTTAACAAAGTGCATCAACCATGCACCAACCTATACCATCAATGAGTGCATCAACCATGCACCAAATATATACCAATCATGCATCAAATACACATAAACTATGACTCATCAAGATGTACAACCATCATCAACTATACACATCATGTATGTGCCAACTCATCAACTACTTGTCTCAACCATGTACCCAACATGTATCTCAACCAAAATCCCTCATCAATTTCATAATCCAAATATGATTTGTGACTTTGTAACAGACCTGGTGTATATGATCACATACCTGCAAAGCTTCCTTAACTTTAACAACAAGAGACTAGCATTTTCTTCAAACTTTATTTTAGTCTCACATGACTAATTTTGGATTAGTATACAACCCTATCTTGAAATAATCATCAATGTTTACCTATAATGAATAAAGATCTAAAAACGGTACACAATGTTCTTCAGTGTCGTTTATGCAATTCCTCCAGATTTTACTACTTGGAACCTCCCAGAAAATGAGTTATAGCAAAAATGACATACCTTGTTGAATTCTGTCTTATTCTAGAGAGAGAACTTGTAGAGTGTGCCTCGCACAGAATATTTATTGTATGGATATGAAAATGGTACACATAATACTACATACTATACTATAACCAATGATTTTGGTCTTACTTAATTTGGATCTGTTATGAAGAAGTTATGATGTTTTTACCTGAAACATGTGTTTTAGACAAGTTTCAGGACTAGCCACAAACCCTATTTTGCACAGAGTGTAACTCAAAAAATAAAACGATCCAAAAGATGAAATGTTTATCATAGCTACTTGGATATGTTTCCTCAACGAATTCCCAATTTCACGATCTGAATCATTCTATAAAAAAAATTATTTTGAAAATGGTGAGATGACCTATAAATAACATACCTTAGAAAACATCATCAAAAGAATTTATCCTCCCTTGAATTTCAGCCTTCTTTACTTCACCTTCCATGTAACATCCCACACTTGTGTGCATTGAATGAACTTATTCTTTGAGGACACTTGCATGCAAGTGATCCGGGTTATTATACTATTGGTCGTTTTGATTATGATTATGAGATATTGCGGATTTGGTGATATGTTATTTTGTTGTATTTACATATACAAGTGCTATTGACTGGGTTCTCCTGAGTGTGAAAGACTTTGAAAATTGAGGATGCAGAGGCATCTATGAAAACCCTTGGACTTTGGATCAAGTCAGGGAGTGGGATGTTTGGGATTTGAATGTTGTTGATGTGACATATGTACATATGATTAGATGTTATGATGATTGATTGTTATTGCTGACATGATTCATTGATGGATGTAGGATGACGATAACTTTCCAGCCAGAGTCACATTTGGAGTATAAGGGTCACACACGAAAACTAGAGACATTGAGGGAGAGGTGTGGCAACACCCTTGCCACAACCTACTAGCAATCTTGTCGTGGCTCGAACTGGAGGTTAACGATTACCTAGTTCGAGAAGACCCAGGATGTCGTGAGGGAAGACTATGATAGTTTCTCACGATGATCCTAAGGGGCGCGTAATAAGGCAGGGGCATTATTACTTAGAGGCCCTTAGTCTCCAACAAGATCACCTGGTGGAGTATTGACTCCAGGGGTTGGATACCTACCAAATTCATTCCAGAGGCGAGTGACACCCTTGGAGCACGTAGTGCATCTTGAAGGGCATGTCGGGCAAAGAAAACAAAAATAGGCGAGTGGCACCCTTGGAGCATGTAGTGCATCCTGAAGGGCACGTCATGATTTTAATTAGTAAGTGAATAAACCTAGTGCCTAGAAAACTATGCCTCGTTAGAACCTAGTCGGCCTTAAAATGAATGTTATGATAAGTAAAGTTTAAAAACAATTTTTCCCTTAAAAATGTCACCCAACCTAGTGAATTTAAAACCTAGGTCTAAGTAGAACATGTGGTCAAAAACATAAAAAAATAAAAAAAAAAGTAACAAGAAGGGAGTTAAGAAATTCAAACTTATTTATTAAAGTCAAAATTATAATGGAGGCTAAAATTTAAAAAAAGGGGCAATGGTTGTTTTTATCCACATTTGCTAAATTAATTTTTAGTTAAAAAGAAAAGAGGGTAAATGGTTGTTTTATCTACACTTGCTAAATTGATTTTTAGTTAAATAGGAAAAAGGGGGAAACGTGAAAGAAAAAGGAAACTTAAGGAAAAAGGGAAACTCAAAGAAAAGGGGAACTTAAAGAAAAAGTTGAATGTCTAACTTAGTAAGGAATCTAGCCATTGAAACTTTCTATTTATGAACTCAACTAGGAATTAAGTAAGGAGTAAGTCATTTGAGATTTGTAAGGGAATATTGAGACACCTAGGAGCATTTCTAGGAATGCTCTTGGTGGGTGAGGGAAATAGGAATAATGAATTAATTAATAAAATTGATTTTCTGGTGAAACTAGGGGATGGGCGACATGTCTACGAGGGAGGTTTTTCCTAATTAATTTAATGAAAAAGGAATCTAATGAGATTTTTGGGAAGCTAAATACTAAGAAACTCTATAAAAGAGATGGCAGAGGAGGAGTATGGATCACATATTTTTGCGTAACGTTACACTGTTGAAATTTTATCTCAACTAAACTTTCTCTTGTGGGAGTTGGGATACCCAGCTTGGGTAACAAGTGGTAGATTGACCTTGTGAGGTGAGCTGGGTTATATTATTCTCTAGTATTGTGTGCATGGCTCCTTTGTGGCTTGGGGGGCTCAGGGGGAAGAAGAGTACCCCTATTATTGGCTGGGAGGTACCGGTGAGGTCACATCAGTTGGAAAGCGAGAGACAGATAGAGTGTGCGTGAGACAAAGACCTAGAAGCACTCACATTTGGCTAAAGTATGCCTATTAAAGTTGTTACTTGTAATGAAATTTAATTTACACATGTTTAATTTTCTGTACTGGGTTGGAGATTTCATTGCCATGAGATTTCTTGTACATGCATTCCTACAGTACGTGTAATCCCCTTGTCGCTTGATTTATTCAGTAAGAACCCTTGCTATCCACTGTATCCTTTATTTATGAGTTACCATCTCTTTGCGTGTGGCCAGAATGAGCCCCAGACTCAAAACCTTGTCTGCATTCTTGTATCTTCTGCCTCCATTTTATTTATTCCTTGATTGCATGTTTATTTCATTATCTGCTTCTCCACGAAGAAGATGTAGATGAAGATTATGTTTTTATCCTCTGTTCTGTGATCCTTTAATTTATTAGTTTGAGCCTGAGCAATCGTCCAGGAGCCGAATCGACGGTCGTCACTCTGGTGTTTAAAGAATTAGATTCAAATGCTCTACTTTCCTATGCATGGATAATAATTGTAGGATCATTCTCTGCCCAACAAGGAATTCTCTCCTGGGCGTTTATTCTCTCTAGTCCACCATCGTTCATTTCTCTATGTTGATTCTCAGAGTTGCGTTGATTCTTAGCATTGTTGACTGATTAAACTCTAATTCAAGCTCTAAGTTTTTTGGATTGATTAAACTCCGATTATACTCTTCTTTTTTAATTGTTTAAACTATGGTTAAACTCTGTGTTTTTTTTGTTTATTGATTAAACTTTGATTAAACTCTTCATTTTGACTGATTCACCTCTTGAATGATTAATATCTGAAGGATTAATCTATGATTTCCTTGGTGCCTTGAAAAAAGGGGATAAATCATGTTTCGTTCCGAGTGAATCTAGGTGACTCGTACCAACCCTTTTTCTGTTCTGTTTCCTCAAATTGCAAGTTATCAAACAACCTTTTCACCCAGTTTTACACATCAATCTACCCCATGTTTACACAATGACTACACATCCTTTCCTTGGCATTTTACACAACCTTTTATTGGTGTTTTACAGAACCTTTTCTTGGCATTTTACATAACCTTTTTTTTGGTGTTTTACACAGCCTTTTCTTGGCATTGTACACAATGATTTCTTGACATATTACCCAACCTTCACACCACGATTTCCTAGGCATATTACACCGAATATACACCTCAATGTTCTGGGAGATTTACCCCATATTTACCCAAAGATATCAATATATTTATTAATAGTTTTATCAATAGGTTTATCAGGAGACTTGTTAATAGACAACGCTATTGTTGTAGACAACGACTTTATCATTTTTACAAAACATTTTAGTTATGGTTTTATTGTTCTTTAGTTATGAATTTATAAAACACAGTGAATTTTTTTATATACAGTGATACCATGGCCAACACATAAATATTGCTAGACAACCATTTATATATAGACAATGATTTGTATACAACTTCATTTTCACACCAAAAGCGATATATGTGTTAGACAGAGTTATCAATTCTAGACAGATGTTATTAATGGATAGCGATTTCCATTTATTAGACAACATTATCATATATTTTATAGACAACAATATCATGTATTTATTAGACAATGATACTATTGGCGAATGTGTAATAGGCAGTGATACTATTGGCATAGATATCTATAGACAACAATACTATTTAATAGACCCCGGGCGAATATTTAATAGATAACGATACTATTTAATAGACAACTAATCATTGTGGGACAACAATGCCATTGTTAGGCAACGAATTTATTATTATATAACAATTGGTTAGATAATATATTAGTTAGATAGCATTGCTAGATAGTGAACCATTGTTAAATAACGATCTCAATTTTTAAAAATGATATGGTTCAATGATGGTCGTGTTCCTTACTACAATTAGATTAATTGTTTTATATGTCAATGGTTATATATATATGACTTATGACTTATATGGAAACAATATATTAATTGTTCTTTTTATAGCAATTGTTCATTTATCCGTCTTACATATCAGTCTTTTTAACTTCTACAACAATAGAATAAATGTTGCTATGGTAATAGATTAATGGATTAATTTCTTGGTAATAGATTACTTGATTAATTGCAATAATAATAGTTCACTCATTCACACTTATACATAATGATTAACAATTAATGGTTTATGGCTTATTGGTGAAATAGTTTAATAGCTTGCGCAAGATTAATGGTTGAGGGTTATTAAGTTTTATTAGCTAAAACAATTAATAGTTTAACAGTTAATTGGTTACTATGAACCTTGTTCCTTAAGTCGAATAGTAAATGGGGATTGGTCATATTTGTTACACCACACATGTTCACCTTGTACGAAACAAGAAATACTTCGGTTAGTTGCGCATTTTAATTTTGAATGATATCACCTTGCGTGTTGTCAACTTGATGATTAGGTGCTTGGGTATAGTCTTCATGTATTTATTTATAGATAATTCGGTCTCCTAGCACGAGGGATTTAGCTTGGGTTAAATGTCTAGATATGTTATGTTGCGCCATGGTTACTGTCATGCCTATCACCTTGTGACGAAATGATTCCTGATGAGGGGATCATTGTGCACCCTGACAGATAGATGCGAATGATAACCTGGTCATTAGCTTGTGCTTCCCGATGTCGGCATATTGTTTGTTGTAATTGATTTTGGTACCTGGTTTTGTAACACCTTAATGCATTTGGTTTTGTGTGCCATAGAGGTTTCTAGTTACTAGTCATAGAAGTAGTTGTGTTGGGTTTGTTGATGTTTTCCTTTAGCTTGTAGGCATTATCTTGCTTGTGTCAGACGATTATTCATTTTTATCTGTCTATTGATTATCGCATGTTTCATCCAGTTGCATGTCGTGCTAGTATGTTGAGTCGTTGTTGTCTATTTTCTGATTTGCGTGCATTGTGTTCGTTGTGAAGTTGTGTTGTTTATCTGTTGTCATTGTTTCCTTCCTGCTTAAAAAACAAAAAAAAAAAATTTGCATTGAGGCGCTTGTAGTCATAATGATGAGGTCATTACATATGGTATTAGAGTCGGTTCGACCCGCGACTTGGGATCAATATGAATTTCGTTGAGTAGATATTTGATCGTAATGTTGCTAATTAAATTGATTTGTATTCATGTAGGTAATCATCATTAGAGGAAATTGCGGGGGTAGATGATGAGGTGCTAGGGGAGGAGGTGTGACTCCTTCAGTAGAATCCATGCCCGAGGGGTCTAATCCCTAGGGAGATGAACAAGTTGTCAGGTAGGAACAAATAGTTGTGGATGATGTGGTTGGGATGATGATGTATTTTTAGCATATTTTTGAGGCACTGATCATCCATTTGGATAGAGATAAGGCCAGGGTGTCAACACCCCTGAGGGTCCACTGCACGCTCCAGTTGGTACTGGTAGTGTTCACCACAAACTCGAGAAGGTCAAATTTCCTGAGTTCTTTGGTGCCCCGGATGACACAGCCACCGAGTCATGGTTGTAGAATATGGAAATGTGCTTTCCACTTCGTGAATATGCCTCCAACATGAAGGTATGCATGTAGGTCTTTCAACTGAAGGGGAGCGCTCTGCTATGGTGGAATACGCTCTTGCCAGAATTGAACATGGTCTTCGAAGATTGTCATGGGAACTGTTCGAGGAACATTTCTGAGAGAGGTATCTATCGGAGGAGTTCATTGAGTGTCAAATCAATGAGTTCAATGCCTTGTGACAGGGCAGCTATATGGTGCCCGAGTACGAGGCCCATTTTATGGAGCTGCTTCGGTATGCTCCACACCTGAATACCGAGAAACTTAAGGTCAACAAGTTTGTGTTTGGCCTTAATGACAACATTCATGCAAAGGTTAGGATTTCGATGCCTCAAACCTTGCATGATGTTGTCCAGAAGGCCCTCATAGCATAGGAGGATATTATCAGCAAGGTTCAGAGCAGGACTCTAGCAAGACCAGTAGGGCATGTGTCATCTGGTGTGCAATAGCATCAGACACCAGATAGACATTCACCAGGATATCATAGTTTCCAGAGAGGATCCACTTTCACTACACCTCAACAACCAGTGCCTCAACAGTGAAATCCTTACCAAGGACTACAACACCAGCAAAAACATCGACCGCAACAACAACAGTTTGGGCTTGTTCAGTAGAACAGACCAAGGTTCCAATCTGGAGGGCTGCCAGCTTCAGGTACCGAGAGTACTTGACCAAAGAAGGGGCTTTGTACATTTGGTGAGCCACATTACCAGTGCGCCTGCCCAGTGGAGAAGACTAGAGCATCTGGATCAATCGGACCCACTACCATGGGAGATTTGGGCAAGGACCATCGGATTCATGAAATGGTGAAAAATCGCCAGGAAGAGCACTAACCGACTGTGATCGAGACCTCAGGTACCTTCCCTGACCAGGCCCATATTAATTTGATAGATCCAGGTGCTACAAAGAGTTTAATTTCAGGGGTAGTGCTAAAAAGAATTGAGGTAAAGGTAGTCGAACATGATGAGTTTAGATTTGTAAAAATGGCTTCGGGAGCCAAACACAAGGTTGGAGGGAAGGTTACAATATGTAGCCTTAAACTAGGAGAGTTTGTCACCAGGGCCAATTTGTACACCACGATCTTAGGATCTTATGACGTTGGAACCAGGGAGTTTCCCCGAGGTTCATCTCTTCCTTGCAACTACGGAAGAGCATGCGCAAGGGATGTGAGATTTATGTGATCCTTGTGTTAAACGAGAAGAGAGTAGAGGAAGGTCTAGAACACCTTCCGGTGGTGAGAGAGTTTATGGATGTATTCCCTGAGGAGTTACCTGGGATGTCACTAGAGAGGGAGTTGGAATTTACCATAGACCTAAAACTGGGGACTGAATCGATAGCAAGAATGCCTTATCAGATGTCGACCCTAGAGTTACAGGAGCTGAAAATGAAATTGAAGGAGTTGTTGGACGTAGGACTTGTTGGACCTAGGACTTATACGTCCAAGTGTGTCACTATTGGGTGTGCCTATTATCTTCATACATAAGAAGGATGGGTCATGGAGACTCTACATTGACTATCATCAATTGAACAAGGCAATGATCAAGAATCAATATATGTTGTCAAGGATTAATGATCTATTTGATCAGATGAAGGGCACGATAGTGTTTTCAAAAATCGACTTGAGATTAGGGTATCACTAGTTACGGATCAAGGAGGATGAGGTTTGGACATTACGATTTTACTGTTTTACCTTTTGGACTGACAAACTCCCTTGGGGTATTTATGAGTTTGATAAACGGAGTGTTCTACGAATACTTGGACAAGTTCATCCAAGCATTGATGTAAAATATTTTGATTTACTCTTGGATGTTGGAGGAGGGTGATGAGCACTTGCGCTTGGTACTATAGTGTCTACGAAAGAACAAATTGTATGGTAAATTGTATAAATTCTCGTTTTATCAATCGAAGATTCACTACTTAGGGCATGTCATCTCCGACAAAGGTATAGTTGTGTATCCAGTAGAGGTCAAGCCTATTATGGAATGGCCTGTGTCGACAAATGTTCCAGAAGTGTGTAGCTTCATGGGTTTAGCGGGATACTATCGATGGTTCGTGGAGGGTTTTTCAAAGATAGAAAATCCAATTACAGAATTGTAGAAGAAGAACAAGAAGTTTTTTTGGATTGAGAAATGCACGAAAGAATTTCGGAGGCTCAAGGAGATTTTGACAAAAACACCAATACTAAAGGTTCCTGACATGGACGCAGACCTCTTGGTATGCATTGACACATCCAAAGAAGGATTAGGTGGAGTCTTGATGCAAGACATTTGAGTGATCACTTACATCTCAAGAAAATTGAGAAGGCATGAGAATAACTATGTGATGCATGATTTGGAGTTGTTATCCATTGTTTATGCCTTGAGAATTTGGAGACATTACATGATTGGATAGAAATTCGAACTAAAAAAGGACCATTGTGGACTAAAACATATCTTTACGCAAAGCAACTTGAACACGCGACAATGACGTTGGTTGGAATTTCTTAGTGAGTACGCTTTCAAGATTACTTACATAAAGGGAACAGTGAACAGAGTGGTCGATGCATTGAGTCAGAGACCACGCATCTTTTCATTGATGCCTCTTTAGATGAATCTACGTCAAAAAATTCTAATCTTACAGTGGGACGATGATTGGTACAAAGAGGTCAAGGATTTTATCGGACAAAACACAATGATGGTACCAAAATTTGAAGGATTTAATATGGACAACGACGGATTATTGAGATTTAAAAGTCGAATTTACGTATCACCCAATGACAAGTTGAGGAGGTTGATCCTAAATGAGGCTCACAAAGCAGTGTACATGGCTCACCCAAGAGTCACGAATATGAGGGAAGACCTTAAACCCTTAGTCTCATAGAAAGGAATGAAGGAAAACATATTCAACTACGTGGCAAGTTGTTTAGAATGTCAGCAGGTGAAGGTTGAACATAGACACCCCACAGGATTAACACAGCCACACATTATTCCTGAATTGAAATGGGAGGTCATTTCGATGGATTTAATTCTTGGATTAACACTGATGACAAGGAGACATGAATCGATTTTTGTGGTAGTCAACACCAGATGAAGACTTCTCATTTTATTCCTATACGTACAACATATCAAGCACCTGACATAGCTAGAGTTTTCATCAGTGAGATTGTGAGGCTGCGTGGTGTGCCTAAGAGGATTACATCCAATCAAGCATTAGTGTTTACTGGAATATTTTAGACTAGTTTCCAAGAGGCCTTGGGAACCCAACTCAACTTTAGTACCGTGTATCACCCAGAGATAGACAGATAGGAAAAACGAACAAACCAAATCTTGGAGGATATGTTGTGTATGTACGTGATGGACCAAAAGAAGCATTAGGAGGAATTATTTCCACTGGTAAAATTTTCATATAACACCAGTTATCAAAGCACCATTAAGATGTCACCTTTCAAGTTTCTTTACAGGTGACCATGTCAGACACCTTTGAGTGGGGACCGACTTGCGGTTAGGGTCCTGGTGGCACCAGAAGCGATCTAATAAATGGAAGATCAAATGAAAACTATAAGACAAAGGATCAATGAAGTGTAGGATCGACATAAGAGTTCAAGGTAATTATAATCCCCTTTTCGCTTGATTTATTCAGTAAGAACCCTTTCTATCCACTGTATCCTTTATTTTTGAGTTATTGTCTCTTTGCGCGTGGCCAGAATGAGCCCTGGACTCAAAACATTGCCTGCATTCTTATATCTCCTGCCTGCGTTTTATTTAATCCTTGATTGCACTTTTATTTCATTATTTTTTTCTCCACGGAGAATATCTGGATGTAGATTGTGTTTTTGTTCTCTGTTCTGTGATCCTTTAAGTTATTATTCTGTGCCTGAGAAATCGACCAGGAGACAAATTGACGGTCATCACTCCGATGTTTAAATACTTAGATTCAAATGCCCTTCTTTCCTGTACATGGATAATAACTGTAGGATCATTCTCTACCCAACAAGGAATTCTCTCTTGCGCATTTATTCTCTCTAGTCCACCAGAGTTCGTTTCTTTGCATTGATTCTTAGAGTTGCGTTGATTATTTTTGTTGTTGATTGATTAAAATCCAATTCAAGCTCTGCGTTTTTTGGATTGATTAAACTCCAATTATACTTTGCATTTTTAATTGTTTAAACTCTGATTAAACTCTGCGTTTTTTTTTTGATTGATTAAACTCCAATTAAACTATGCATTTTGACTCATTCATCTCTTGAATGATTAATCTCCAAAGGATTAATCTAATATTTCCTTGGCTCCTTGCAAAAAGGGGATAAATCATGTTTCCTTCCCAATGAATCTGGGTGACTCGTACCCACCCTTTTTCCGTCCTCTTTCCTCAAACAATGTTTTCACCTAGTTTTACACAACAATCTACCCTATGTTTACACAACACTTACACAACCTTTCCTTGGCATTTTACACAACCTTTTCTTAGTGTTTTACATAGTCTTTTCTTGGCATTTTACACAACCTTTTTTTTGGTGTTTTACACACCCTTTGCTTGGCATTTTACACAACGATTTATTGACATATTACCCAGCCTTCACACCACGATTTCCTGGGCATATTACACCGAATCTACACCTCGATGTTCTGGGCGATTTACCCCATATTTACCCAGCGATATCAATATATTTATTAATAGTTTTATCAATAGATTTATCAAGAGACTTGTTAATAGACAACATTATTGTTGTAGACAACAACTTTATCATTTTTACACAACATTTTAGTTATGGTTTTATTGTTCTTTAGTTTTTGAATTTATATATGTTAAAACACAGTGAAATATTTGATATACAATGATATCATGGACAACACATCAATATTTCTAGACAACCATTTATATAAAGACAATGATTTGTATACAACTGCATTTTCACACAAATAGCGATATATGTGTTAGACAAAGTTATCAATTATAGACAGATGTTATTAATGGATAGCGATTTCCATTTATTAGATAACATTATCATGTATTTTATAGAAGCCAATACCATGTATTTATTAGAAAATTATCAGACAACGATACTATTGGCGAATGTCTAATATACAGTGATATTGTTGGCATAGACAACTATGGACAATGATACTATTTAATAGACCCTAGGCGAATATTTAATAGACAACGATACTATTTAGTATACAACTAATCATTGTGGGACAACAATGTCATTGTTAGGAAACAACTTTATTATTATATAGCAATTGGTTGGATAGTATATTAGTTAGATAGCATTGCTAGATAGTGAATCATTGTTTAATAGCAATCTCCGTTTTAAAAAAAGATATGGTTCAATAATGGTCGTGATCCTTACTACAATTAGATTAATTGTTTTTATATGTCAATGGTTATATATATATGACTTACGACTTATGCAAACAATAGATTAATTGTTCTTTTTATATCAATTGTTCATTTATCCGTCTTACATATCAATCTTTTTAACTTCTTCCACAATAGAATAAATGTTGCTATGGTAATAGATTAATGGCTTAATTGCTTGGTAATAGATTACTTGATTAATCGCAATGATAATATTTCACTCATTCACACTTATACATAATGATTAACAATGAATGGTTTATGGTTTATTGGTGAAATAGTTTAATATCTTGCACAAGATTAATGGTTGAGGGTTATTAAGTTTTATTAGCTAAAACAATTAATAGTTTAACATTTAATTGGTTACTATGTGCCTCATGCCTATATCGAATACTAAATGGGAGTTGGTCATAGTTGTTACACCACACATGTTTACCTTGTAGGAAAGAAGAAATCCTTCGATTAGTTCTGCATTTTAATTTTGAATGATGTCACCTTGCGTCTTGTCGACTTGTTGATTGGGTGCTTGGGGATAGTCTTCACGTATTTATTGATAGATAATTCGGTCTCCCAGCACGAGGGATTTATCTTTGGTTAAAGGTATAGATATGTTATGTTGCACCATGGTTAATGTCATGCCTATATCCTTGTGACGACATGATTCCTGATGAGGGGATCATTGTGCGCCTTGACGAATAGATGCAAATGATAACCTAGCTGAAGTCTTGTGCTTCCCGATGTGGGCATATTGTTCTTTGTAATTGATGTTGGTACTTGGTTTTGTAACACCTTAATGCGTTTGGTTTTGTGCATCGTAGAGGTTTCTAGTTACTCATCGTCGAAGTCGTTGTGTCAGGTTTGTTGATGTTGTCCTTTAGCTTGTAGGCATTGTCTTTCTTGTGTTGGGCAGGTAGTCATTTTTATCTGTCTATTGATTATTGCATGTTTCGTCCAGTTGCATGTTGTGAGAGTATGCTGAGTTGTTGTTGTATGTTTCTTGATCTGCATGCATTGTGTTCATTGTCAAGTTGTGTTATTTATCTGTTGTCATTGTTGCCTTCCTGCTTAAAAAAATAAATAAATCTTTTGTGTTGAGTCGCTTGTAGTCATAACAACGAGGTCATTACATTCCCTCTAAAACTTGGCTTAGATATCCTTTGGTTACCTTAGTCACTTGTAGATATTCAATATGCTCAAGTGTGATTAAATTATGTACCCTTGCCTCTTATTTATACTTTTATGTAGCTTCCTCAAGGGGTTACCTTCTAACCATCTTAAACCACTTTCCTTATTTTACGGCTAACCCACTTCTAACTTCTTGTCCACTTAGTAATTTCTTCATTAACTTTATTAATTAAATAATTTATTTTTCATCCTCTTTGACTTATAGTACACTCATCACTTCACTTTATTATTTAAATAATTTCTTCTTTGCAAACACTTTGAATACTTTCACTACTTTGACCTTTTGGGGCTTCTTCAAGGCTTGACATCAATGAAAACCAACCCAAATAATCAACATCTACAAGCTTGAAGAAGAATTTAGTTAAAAAGAAAGAAGACTTGAAGAATAAATCATCACCTTGAAGACCCAACTTGAACAAGAAAATAGAACGAAATAAGTTATGAAGATCCATATGATGAAGAAAGAATACGATTGTGAGAAGCTTGAAGAAGAAGTTGTCACATTAAGAGTTAAAGTTGTCAAGCTCAACAAGAATGATGAAGAAAGAGGAAACTCCACATCATTATTTGAAGAGAAATGTTAGAGGTCACTAGAGAGGAAGAATGAAGAGAAGGCTAAGAGTTACACATAAATCGTCAAAGGTGCCATCAAGGAAGAAGAGCCCTTAAAGTAGAATATTCCAGAAATGAAAAAGACTCAAGAGTAAGATTATAGAAGAGATAGATATAAAACAAGTCCTTCCACCCTCAGGTATCAAACAAGCTTCAGTCATTGTGAAGGAAACAATATAAGATAATATGAGGATCAATGGGGGCATGAATTCACAAGGACCACATCACAAAGAAGATCATTTACTTTTGGGTATCAAAGTTTCTTTTATGGTCAATATTTTACATGTACTAAATTTGGACATAAGCTGTGAATTGCAAAGAATATGAAAGAAATGTTAAAGAAAGAGATGTTTATGTGTCCCCACACAATATTGAAGGTTATAAATGCCACAACTATGGACACATAGCTCATGATTGTAGAAGCATGATGGATACTTCTAGGAAAGAGAACACTGATATAAGATGCAATAGGGTTTCGAAAATAAAGCAAGAGAAGGTGAATGAAGAACTCCCAGATATCATACTTTCAATATTTGCAATAGTGTGAGATCATGACGAATCTACAAGTAAAGAGGAAGATGTTGGAATTCAGGAAGACAATGAAGAAGAAGATGTCAAAATTCAAAGGATAGAAGAAGAAGATTACTCCACTTTAGGGAAGCTTCCTCCACCTTTCTCAGCTATCTAGCTTGGAGACTCCCAATAAATATGAATATTGAAGAGGGGGAGTCTAAGAAGAATCTCTACATATCAGAGAACTATATTTCGAGTAGTTTTGAAGCATTTGAATATTTTTTTCAGAAGGAAGTTTCAAAGTGGTTTGATGACAAAAGTGAAAAATATCTTGTAATAGTTTGATTGTTTGAGGAGCAAATTTTGAAACACATACCTATATAGGTATTAGCTAGTAGTTACAGAGGAAGAGGTTCATGATTGTATTCCACAGATGTATTCAAGCATGGATATATTCAATACAGGTTATTCCAAACATGTAGAGTTTGATTTGCAGATTGAGAAGACAACTTGAGAAGCATGAATATAAAAATATTTTCAAAAGAGTAAAGTGACAGATGGGTTAGCATTTTGTACAATAGAGTAGCATAATCATAGAAAATTATTATGACATATGGATAGATATGTATTCTTGAGATCTTGGCAGGTATATACGGATATATGATAGTGGATGAAATCATATTGAAAAGTAGAATTAATTAGTCACGAGAAGGAAAGAAGTGAAAGGAACAATAGGGAAAGGGAAGAGAAACCATCAGCAATAGATATATCATCATAGGGAAATTGTTGAAAAGTATGGCCAGTGAAAATGACAAGCAATGAAGATCGAAAGTCAAGTAAATTTGAATGATTTTTATATATGTTAGTGAATTACAAGAGGAATAACCAATGGACAAGAAGAAATGGAAGAAAGAAAAGAAAGAAGGTACAGGAAGCCCCACACTAATCCACATAGCATCATGCAAAAAAACAAGTCAAGGGGAGAGAAATATTTAGAGAAAGAAATTAGGAAAGAAATATCATAAGCATGAATATAGAGGGAGATATACTGATAGGGGGATTTAGTTCGAGGTAGTTCGACCAAGTAACATCGAAGTTTTAGGTAGTTTGACCAAGTAACGTAGAAGTCGAAGATATTCATAACAAGTCAAAGGTTGAGGTCGTTTGACGAGGTAAAGTCAAATTTGAAGATATCGACATAAAGTTGAAGAGGTCAACCGACACGAGGTCGACATGAAGGTGCGTGGAAACCGACCGAAGACCAAATGAAGGACAACTGGTAGTCAACTGGTAATCTGTCTTAGTAGTCGATTGTAACAGAATCCCGAGATTCACGATATTGTAGCCAATGATCTGCGTGGATCTGTAACCTTTTCTGGGTGCCTTTGTTTAGGGTTTTTCCTACTACAAAGCCTATAAATAATGTGTGTTGTAGTGTTGTAAATGATAATAAATAATCTTATCATAGCTAACCTTTAGAGGTTGTTGGTCATACATATGTAAGCCGAATTGGATACAGGGTTGTTCTTATGTAAAACAAGAAGGTATGATGTCAATTGTGTCTTAGGTGTATACTAAGGTTAGGCATGTAGCATTTTATTTTGAATGAATAAGACATCAAGAGAGAATAATGCTCAAGAAATGTTGGTTTTTCTATTTGGGTTTCCAAGGTAAAATATATGTGTACTATGTGTTTGGTTTGTTGTTTACTTTCTTGATTAAATCTTTATTCCTCTCTTCTTATAGGTTTAGTGTGGAAGTGTTCATCATTTCTTAACATGTGGTATCATAGATTGGTTTAAAAAACTTGGATCTAAGATAAACCCTAGGTTCAGTAAGATTCATAAGTCATAAATCTTTGAAGATTGTATTAAAGAATGGCAAGCAACTCGAGAATAGAGATAGAAAAATTTAATGGCCATAATTTTTAGCTTTAAAATCTTAAAATTGAATATCTCCTTGTAGATCGAGAACAATGGTAGTAGTCTATCTAGGTACCATTCCGATAGGTATGCCGACGAAATAATGGAAAAACATAGAGAGAAGGGAAAGGAGTATGAATAGACTTTGTCTTTCACATTCAATACTACTAAATGTCTCATGTGAAGATTCAACCAAGAAACTATGGGACAAGTTGGGGAGCTTGTACCAGTTGAAATCCCTGGTAAAAAGATGTTTCTAAGAAGCAAATTGTAACTTATGAGGATGAGTGAGGGTAGTTTGGTGACTGATCATTTAAATGCGTTTAATACCATTATAAGCCAATTATCATCTCTGGATATTAAAATCACCGAGGAGGATAAATGTGTTACCCTATTATGTTCTTTGTCAAAATCCTAGGATAGCTTCGTCATGGATATAAGGAGTAATTCAACCACATTTGTGCTATAAGACATGGTTTCATATATACTATCAGAAGAAATGAGAAGGAAGAACATGGAAGGATCGACCAAAGATGTATTAGCGGTGAGAGGTCCACCAGTTGAAAGAGATGAAGGAAAATTCTCTGTTAGAAAGTCTAAGTCGAAGGGTAGATATAAATCCCTTATTCAGTTGACGAGAAGATGATGGAATTGTGGTAAATTTGGGAATTACAAAAGGGACTGCAAGTCGAAGGAAATGGAAGTGATTACATGATCCGATTAGAAGAAATCAACTAACAGAAAAACGACTCCAGATAAGGGAGGCAATGTGTACCTAGTGTTGACCAGCACACAGTTGGATCAAGATGTTTGGTTTATCAACTCAGGAGCATCCTATAATATGACACCACATATAGAATGGTTCTGTGAATATGAATGATATGGGGAGATGTGTTCTTGGGGGATGACTCAACAACCAAAATTGTTGGACGAGGAAGAGTTCGATTGATACTGCGGGATGGGAGGAGTAGAACCCTTCCATGTGTGCTACACATTCCAGGTCTGGCTAAAAACCTGATATCTATTAGAAATATGAGTGATGCATAGGTGCACACTCTATTTCAAAAGGATACATGCAAAATGGTCAGAGGTGCGATGGTCTTAACGGAAGGAGTTTGGATTGGAACCCTATACAAGTTATTAGGGAATTTAGAATTGACTGGATGTAACAAAATCATTTTTATTGAATTCGACTTAACTCGACTCGACTTCGGTTGAGTCGATTAAAACTGACTTGACAATTCATCATAAATTTGACCCGACCATGTTGTGGCACGGGAGGATGGGACACATTAAAGAAAAAATACTTTGAGCTATGCATAACAAAGGTATGGTCGAATATTTTCCTGAATGTAATTTAGAAGTTGAATTTTGTGAACATTGTATGTATGGAAAACAAAGTTAGGTGAGGTTCTCATCTGGAGTGACAAGGTAAAAGGAGATTCTAGAACTAGTTCATAGTGATGTGTTTGGCCCTGTTTTAGTGCCTTCACTTGGTGGAACCCTGTGTTATGTCTCCTTAATAGACGATTTTTCTAAGAAGACATGGATATATTTATTGAGGAAGAAAATAGAGGTTTTCAAGAGATTCAAAGAGTTTAAATCTCTTGTAGAAAACCAGATAGATAAGAATATTAAGGTGTTGATGGTTGACAATGGTGGTGAATTATGTGGAAAGGAATTTGATTAGTTCTGCAAGAAATGTGGCATAGCATGTAAAAATACCACACCATATACCCCACAAAAAAATGGAGTTGTTGAGAGAATGAGAAGAAAATTGATGGACAAGGGAAGGAGTATTCTTAGTGGTGTTGGGATCACACAATAATTGTGGGTAGAGGCAGACAACACTGCAAAATATCTATTAAATATGTCTCCTTTGTCGACGTTAGTCGACATGACTCCACATGAGGTATGGTCTAGTAATAATCCTTTGGTTTCACATCTCAAAGTATTTGGTTGTGATGCATTTGTGCATGTTCCTAAAGAAAAGAGGAGCAAGCTGGACAAGAAGGAATTCAAGTGTTTTTTCATTGGATACAAAGAAGGAATCAAAGGATATAAGATCTGGGATTCTGGATCAAGGAAAATAGTGTACATTTGATATGTGTTCATTAGAGAAGTCAAAAGGAAGTCTTATCCTGAAGAAATGGTTCAAATAGAGAATAATCTAGAGAAGTTGTGGTTTGAACCGAGGAACAAAGAAGATAATTCAGATGAGTCGACTGAATCAGAAGAAGAGGTGGAACAACTGACCCCGGTTGTAAGGAGATCAGAATGAGTAAGAAAACCAATAGAATGGTATAGTCCGTCTGACTTCCATTCCAAATTTTGGTTAACTTCCACTGACGATGAGCCCAAGTGGGTCAGGGAGGTAGTTGACTCAACAGAGGGAAAAATATGGGAGGATTCCATGGTTGAAGAGATGGAATCCTTGCACAAGAATGAGATGTGGGACTTAGTCGAATTACCTAGTGGAAGAAATCATATCAGTAGTAAATGGGTATTCAAGAATAAGATGAGCGTAGCAAGTCAAGTCAATAAATTCAAAGCTTCACTGGTAGTGAAAGGATATTCCCAAGTCGAAGGAGTCAAATTCGGTGAGATTTTTTCCCCTATTAAAAAATTAACTTCCATTAGAGTACTAATGTCTCTAGGCTACATAATTTGATCTGGAAATAGAACAAATGGATGTGAAGACAATGTTCCTACATGGGGATATGGAAGAAGAAATATATATGAAACAACCTGAAGGATTTGTAGTAAAGGGAAAGAAATATTTGGTGTGAAAAATGAAAATATCCCTTTATGGTCTAAATACATCACTTGGGACGTGGTGCCAAAAGTTATAAACATACATCCTTAGTTTGGTATTTTTGAGAATCAAAGTTGATCACTGCATATATTCCAAAGAAGAAGGAGGGTGTTTCATATATGTAGCATTGTATTTTGATGACATGCTGCTGATTGGAAACATCATGAACGCAATAAAGGAGGTGAAGAAGCATTTATCCTCTAAGTTTTACATGAAAGATACCGATGCAAAAAAATTCTTTTGGGAATGGAGATCAAGAGATATCAAGAAACTAGAAATATCTGGTTGACCCAGAAGAAGTATATTGAAGTAGTTTTGAAACGTTTCAACATGCAGGATTGCAAACCTGTGAAGGTGCCAATTCCCATGGGAGTGAGGCTAACTGCTAAGAAGTGTCCAAATATGTAAGAAGAAATAGAATACATGACATATATTCCCTACGCAAGTGTTGTTGTTAATCTAATGTATGTGATGGTCTACACTTGACCAAACATTTCCCATGCAGTGGGAGTGTTGAGTAGATACATGTCAACACCTGGGAAGGAGCACTGGATAGTTGTCAAGAGAGTAATCAGGTATTTGTGTGGCACAAAAGACTATGATATATGCTACCAAGTAAAACCTGGAGGTGACAGTGAATTAAATGTACATGGCTTTGTCGACACCGACTGGGATGGAGATTTGGATCAACTATGTTCGACCAATGGCTATGTTTTCAAGATGATTAGTGGAGAAATCAACTATATGAGTAAGCGACAAACAATTGTAGGCTTTTCAACAACAAAAGATGAATACGTGGAAACCACTCATGGAAAGAAAGAGACAATATGGTTTCAATGAATGTGTTTAGGAATTAGGTTTGAGAAGAAATATATGAAGATAAGTTGTGACAGTCAAAGCGCAATATTTATGGCAAAGAACCCGACTTATCATTCTATGACTAATCACATTGATTTACAATACCATTTCATGAGAGACATGGTGGAAAGAAACAAGGTGTTGCTGGAGAAAGTAAACATGTTGGAAAACATAATAGACTCTTTGACCAAGTATGTGAGTGATGCGAAGTTCTCTTGGTGTAGAGAGGCAATGGACACTGCTACCCTAGTTCTGTGAACGAGAGTTCATAAATCTCCTAGTTTCAGAAAAGAAAACAACAAGTGGTAGAATGTTGGGTTGTTATATTATTTGGAATGAAATTTTATTCGAGGTGGATTGACTGACATTCGAAGTCGAAGACATGGACAACAATTCAAAGGTCGAGGTAGTTCAATCAAGTAACGTCAAATTCGAAGATATCGACATCAAGTCGAAGTTTGAGGTGGTTCGACCGAGTAAATTCGATGTAGAAGATATCGACAACAAGTCAAAGAGGTCAATCAACAAGAGGTCAATAGGTGGGCGCATGACAACTAATTGAATACTGAATGATCACCGATTGGTAGTTGACTAGTAATCCTCCTTGGTAGTCGATTGTAACAGAATCTTGAAATTCATAGGATTTGTATCCAATGATCTACATGGATATGTAACCATTTTTGGGTGCCTTTATTTAGGGTTTTGCCTACTGTAAATCCTATAAAGAAGGTGTGTAGAAATGTTGTAAATGCTAATAAAGAATCGTATAATAACTAACCTTTATAGGTTGATGGTCATGTAGTTGTAAGATGAATTGGCTACATGGTTATTCTTGTGGAAAGCAAGAAGGTATGATGTCAATTGAGTCTTAGGTGTAGACCAAGGTTAGGCATGCAACCTTTTATTTTGAATGAATAAGACTAAAAGAGAGAAGAACACTCAAGCAATGTTGGTTTTCCCATTTGGGTTTCTAGGGTAATACCGTGTGTTTTCTTTATCATTTACTTTCTTGATTAAATCTTTCTTCCTCTCTTCTGCTAGGTTTAGTGTGGAAGTGTTAATCATTTCCTAACAATAGCTACACCAGTTTTGATCAAATATTGTGATGTCAATTATGCCAATGCACTTGATGAATGGAAGAACACAATTGGTATCATATTCTCAATTTTATTTGTACCAATCTATTGGAAAACAAAGAAACATGCTTGTCTCTCAGTCTACAACAAAATCATAATACTACAACATTAAGGAAGTTGGTTACTAGTGGCCAAGGACAGTTCTAGCACAACTATTCTTTCCTTGAGATGGAATCAATATTATAAAAAATTATAGTCAAAGTTCCATCAAGATGTTATGAAATCCAATATGTCATTAATGAACTGATCATTTTGAGATTAATATGCATTATGTCAAACAACAATTCCTAGAGGGAAAACTTTATATCCAATATATTCCTTCATAATATCATTTTATTGATATCTTCCTAGGTGTTGCTAAATGGTTCCTTTATCAAACTCGAAGAAGTGAATATACTTTGGGAGCTTACCCTCAAGGGGGTATTAGTGTTGTCTCTCTTAAATATCATGCATCCAACCTCAAGGGGGATGTTAACATGTATAATGTTGACTTATTTCTTTTTAATGAGTCCATTTATTATTTTAACAATAAAGTGTACTTTCACTTAGTTTTAATATAATCAAGTCATGATTCATTGTGTCTATACACTCATGAACTACTCCATCTATACAAATTGTAATTTCAACTATCACAAATTTTTAATTTAAGCTATCACAAATTTGCAATTTCAACAATAAAAAATGATAATTCCAACAATAACTTATTACTTCACCTTCCCCAAAAACTATAGTGCTGAACCACAATTGCAATTTCAAAAACAATTTCATAAGCCATAAATTGTAATATCGACCCAAACCAAAATTGGAATTGTAAGAATTAGAAGTTACAATTTCAATAGTAAACAATTATGATTTTAATAATTAAAAAGATGGCTAATATATAAAACCACAATGTCAGTGATAAACAAATGTCATTTTCAATGGACATAAACCATTGTTTGAGAATTGTAAATTGTAAATTTTTAATGAAAAAGTGGAATTTCAACAATTGATTGATTCCAATTTCAACAATATATATTGCAATTCAACAATAAGAAACCACAGTTTTAGGATCATAGAAATTGCAACATTTTTATTAAAATGTGCATTTTTAATAATTTCAATAGTTGATTGATTGCAATTTCAAAAACTAGATATTTCAATTTTTACAATTTCAACAATTGAATGATTACAATTTCAACAGTTGGATATTGCAATTCTAGGAATTATACTTTGCAATTTCAACAATTTATTGATTGGAATTTTATTAATCCCAACTTGCAATTCCACTAGTTGGATATTGTAATTTCAACAAAGGTAATTACAAGCCGAACAATATTAGTGGTTTCCTTCTCATTCACAAATTGGGGAAGAGTAGATTGGTCAAAAGAAACAATATGTTGATGATTCCCCATGAAGACCTCCCCCAATACCAAATTTTCACCTCAGAGGAGTGAAGGGTATCGATGTGTTATGTATCAAGGTTCTCTGTTGAGTGTAGTGAAGGATCAATAACACAAGTAACACTCTATGATATAGGAATGAAAAATTTTCTCTAAACTTTCTTATGGCCATTTAAAGACTTCCCTAGGATTGCTTAAGTCTTTGGGGCTTTGGAAGAACGTACTTATACATTTATTTTAGTTTATCTAGGGGAATAATATGGGGTACCAAGGGAGGTACCCAAGGGGAATAATAGTAGATATGTATTGTTATGTATGAAGGGCACTTTCAATAAATAAGGCATAGTGTGAATGCAATAAATGTAAGAGGACTTATTAAAAGCTTCTGCTTCTAGAAGATTCCTCCTATAGAATGTTCTTAGGTGGTGGGTAGTATTATATAAGTAGGTATGATAAATTTGATGGGGAAGTTGAGAATTATTTTATTTTGAGTGTATCTCATTAGGATATTTCCCCTTCGAAGAGGCAAGTGATCATGAGTGGATCCCTTCCTCAAAAGGATCTATCATATGATGTTTCCATACCCTAAGGGTTTCATTATAAGAAAGGATATTTTGCATATTGTTCCATGTATCCTGTTTGGTGATTTATTATTCATTTCTTTGGTACTTAACAAGTGGTATCATATCACTTTATTCAACCAAGAAAAAGGGGCATTTTTTTTTCTATTTTGTAGGTTTTCAAACGAAGAAGAAAAAGAGGGTTGCGACACTTAGGTCAATTCTTGTATATTTTTTTTCATAATTGGATGAAACTGGTTGTAGATATGATTTCCTCCCAGGAAAACAACCACTTTAAAAGAATGGTCCAAATCGGAGTTCGGGAGGCCAAGATATAGATAATTTAAAATAAGAAAAATTTCAAGGTTTTTTCGTGGACAACCACACAATTTTGTTGATTTCTGTAGAAATTGGTGACAAATTCACCCAAAAATATTTCATACCTAAGTTCCTTCTGAAAAATTACCCAATTTCAAAAAACAAACCGTCTGAATCAGAGCTCCGGAAGTGAATATATCACTGATTTGTAATCAACATTTTTTTAGGGTTTTTTCGTGACGACGACGAAACTGTAGAGCTCATAAATTTTGACAGGGTGCTCAGATTGGGGCCAAATCAGGCCATTGGATAGAATATTTTTATCTACTTCCTTTTATATATTATAGAGGGTGTTTTCGATCGATATGTCGTGCATTTAAAAATTTCTCTCTCCAATCCTCCGAGGTATGAGGGATGATATGCAAGTCATCAAGGACAATATGTAGGGTGAGTTGCAAGACCTCAAGGAAATTTGTTGAAATATTTAAGGGACTGTATGTAAAATGCGAGAGGAGTATATTATGACGGACATTAGGGATGAATATAATCAAGAAACATATGCTTGGTATGATTTTGAGGCTGATTGTGATGATTGTTATATGGATATTTGCCATTTCTAGGATGAAAACCAGTTTCATCTTCTATTTGATGACTCTACTCCACCATATGTGGAGCACACCCTAGAGGTTATACAAGAGATTTATATGCATATTATTATTCATTTTTCTTATTCTCTGGTACTAGTGGATGATTTTTTGGCCAACTCTACATATTTGGATTCACATGACCAATGTTGATTTTTGGAGCACCATTTTCAGATGGCTATTGTGTTCCAATATATTCAACATGGATTTCACATGGGCACTCATACATGGGACCCATGTTTGCAGTGGTGTTTATACTACTTCATCATGATGTCTATCACTTTTACATGTGACCCTGGAGAAATAATTATAGTGGGAGATGGTGGGGGAAGGGGAAACATTCCCATCAATGAAGGATATTTGAACATCCCCACACTAACATTCATATAAGACTGCATGGTATCACCAACAAAGGGTACATTAGACCCCACATTGGATCCAAGGTCTAGTGTACGGAACACAGTTTGATCTATTTCCACTATTTTCCCTTGATGAAGGAAGCGTAGGACCCTAAATACTAATGAGACAACTGTAGTCATCTCGTAGAACTAGGTATGCCCAAGTAACAAATTGTACTCAAGAGGTGCATTAACAACCACCACATCAACAAAGACATTCTTACCACCTAACTCGATGGGTAAGGTGGTGATTATTGCATGACGTTGGAACATGTGTCCATTGAACGCTTTCAACAATGTTAAACATGTGTCGATCTTAGGAGAGCCAATAACCTTCCAACAAGAAATAAACATGATGCAATTCGAGGCTCCTTCATCCACCACTCTTTGGTAGATGTTTTGCCCCAACGATCACACTGTGATATGTAAAGTGACCTGATGGGAGAGCCTATGACTAACCCGAAAACAATAGAAGGTCATCAAACTCGAATCTAAGGGATCAACCCCACCTATGGTTGACAACAAGGTTTTTCGCTGCATGGGGAAACTTTGGAGGAATTCAAGAACAAACATGGCACATGGTGCCTAGTCCAAGTCTTCCACAATACTATATTTGTGGGAATCTCGTGTGTTGGGATTATGCGTTGTGTGTTGAAGAACACCCTTTGGGAGGAGAAGCGGTGTGTCAAAAGTTGGCTTCTCGATGTGAAGAATGCCAACATGTTGAGAAGAAGATGTTGCTTTTGACACATCATGGGAAGGCTTGAAAATGTCATAGTTGTTGTACCTAGTCTAAAAATCACTCATTTGGTCACACATAAAAGTGGAAGCATTCAAGGAAGACCCCTCATGGTGAGGGGTACCTGCCATGCCCCCTTGCGGAGGGGTAGTATTTGTGGCAACCATGTTTTGAGTTTGAGGGGGGAAAGGATGGGTTAATATAGTAGGATCTTGGGGGGGGTGTTGTTGTGCCAAAAATATATGGATCTCATCCTTCCAAGGACACTAGTGAGTAGGGTGGTCGTCCCCAAAAATTGTGCAGGGAAACTGACTCTTCTTATTTTCCTTAATGCCTCCCTCCTGGGTGTTGTGGGTAGAGGTAGTCCCTTTCTCATTGTTGGAATTTTTTTTCTTGTTCCTCATTTTCTTTCCTCCAGGTTGTTGAGGATTCTTCGTTTGTGTGGACTACACCAAATTCACCTTAGATGTATGAGTAGGGACCGCAACAGTTTGAGCACTAGTACCAAAAGCTAACGGGTGTGACTTAATGGAAATTTGACCCATTTGATCAGCTAACTAGTTCATAGAGGCATGTGAAACAGAACCTACCACACCATCAACATGGGTTCTCAGGTTTGGCCTCCTTGGATCTGTTGATGACCTAGGAGCATTTTGGATAATGTCATAAACTATAATCGACTGTGAATAGATCAATTCCAAGTGTTGGGATGAAAAATGGCCTGCTCCTCGGTGGTCATCCCAACCATAGCTACATCTTTGGAAATGGGTGGTAGGAGGGACTTGGTCAACCATTACATAAGGATTTTGTTTAGAATATGAGTCTTAATCATCCTACAATGTCGTCATCATTGATGTATATGACTGGAAATATGTGTGGCATTGTCTTGATGTAGTGAAGTCAAGTCCTCATTTCCTATCTCATACTGTATGGGAAATTGGTGATGTGTTAATAATGCCATTGTCGGGTCATTGAAACTTTTAAAGGAATCACCTTTTAATTCAATGTACCATTTAGGGGCAACTTTGGTCATGGATCTCTAGAAAATACACAACCTTCCATATGCAAATGCACACTATCATCCATCAACGAGTTGGATGAACACCATAAGTGGTATGTCATGATGTGAGTGGAGGGTTCCTTCGCTATATTTACATCAAATTTTGAAATATATGATGGCAATTTGGAAGGCATTTCCATCCATGATGGGTCATGGGTAATAGGGTCATTTATTAATCGTAAAAAATTCGGTAAATCTGAAGTTGTGAGGAAAGACAATGGTGAAAATGAAGACTGGGAGGGAGGTGAAGTATTTGTTATCCCAAATGGACCTTGCAGTCCCCATATATTTGTATTGTTGGAAGGATAATGATTCATTGGAGAGTGAGTTCCCCTAGGGATAGTGACACTTCCAGAAGCATGAATTCTCCCAGAACCAAAGATTCCCCCAGGGGGAATGTGGACCCTCCAGTAAATATATTCCCAACTGAAACCAAAGCTCAACCAACCAATGGAAAAGAATCCATAAGTGGGAATTGATGTAGAAGGAATGGGTGTAGGGACACTAGGAATACTGATGGATGGAAAATATGTCATGGACGACGTCCCCCGGATCGAGGGACTAGTAGAAAATGGTATGGATGGTGTAGGTCCAATGGAGCTAAGGGGTGGTAACATGGACATCACCAAGATTACCCTAGGGGAATTTACCCCTATCCCACTGGAATATGGTTTAGTATTCTCAACTACACTAGATGAAACACTAGGTCCCAACATGGTGGGAGGATCACTAAACAAAGAAAAGGGCTCACTAGAATTTTCTCTTACTTGGACAAGTAAAGGTACATCTGGTTCAGTCAAAGGAGGGTTGAAATTTGGTGGAGGACCTTCATCTACTACTTCCATTTCGACCGAACCGACCTTGTCAAAAAAATATAAGACCCTTTGAATTCCTTATCACTTATGTCACATCACTTTAGAGGCGATTGCACCTTCGTAATAGGCTCAAGTCCTCATAACCGATGGGATTGATGCAGTAGTTCATCCATGGTGAATATATTATATAATAATAGAAACATTAATCAACCTAAGGCCAACCTAGACTTGATCTCAAAGAGAACACCCCGAATAAAAACTAAGCTAACAACAAGCAACCAATGGGCTCAGGAGCCTTTTGAAAACCAACCCTATGGGGGAGATGAATTCCCCACAATATTGGCTAGAAAAGGTGTGAGGATTAGTTATGATGATCTACACGAAACAACCCTGACTGATGGAAGTACCCTTTATAAAGGAGAGCAACCTCTGGGGGGGATTGATACCATGAACGAAATACTACCTGAGGTACTACAAGCACGTCCCACCTACAGTCACCGATAAGGCTCCCAAGTAAAGGTCACTAAGGATACCACCTAACAATCAATTTCAATGTGAATAATCATAAGTCTGACTGCATGTAAGGGAAAGGTAACTAAGCCCAAAGCTCTCAAGGTGTTAACCAATAGAACCCTCGTATATGTAACAATTGAAGCGATATTTCAAACACCAAAAAAGTTAGAGAGGGGTAATCTCCCTACTTGCCTCAATGAAACCTCATTCTTAAATCCTCTTTTAGAGGAGGCTCTCGACACACTAGTTGCAAGAATGGATTTTAATGCTCTTTTATGACTCCTAAGTTGATTTTTGTGGCCTTGGAGAGCTTACTCTCCAATCCTATTACAAGGCCCTAAGCTTAGCTACTATTGGTTCACTATAAAAGAAAAGTGCCTAATAAATTTTAGATTATGCATTTTCTTTTTAAGGTTGTTGCTTAATTCCGAGGGTAACATATGAAACTTTGTGATTTTTGGACTCTTGACCAAACCAAGCAATGCAAGAATAATGCAAATTTTTATTTTCAATGCAATCTAGCTATGGGAGGGGAAGAAATTTTCCTTTTCCTTTGCAAATTTGAAACTAACCTCACACACACCAAGAATCCAATAATCACTTCAGATCTTGAACCAAACAATGCTCCTAATGCATTTTTTCGCTAATGCTTCAAAAGAAAATCTAGCATGCAACAAATATTTTTTTGTCTTTTTGTGATTTTTTCCAGTTGAAATGTAAACAATTCCTAATCTATGAAAGAACACAAAAAGCAAATGGAAACCAACAATACAATGCAAATATATGGACTATAGGAAATTTTAAGTGAGGCCGAATAATCCCACTCCAATGTCACTAGCAAGATCTCACCCAATAATCACCTAGGAGGGTAGATCTAGTGATGAACAATGGTTATACAAGGACAAATAAAACAACCAATGAAAAACACTACTAGATATTTTCATATATATTGGGTTATCTTCCCAACCTTACTAAAATTCTCAAACAAAAAGAGATTCTATTTGAGAAATGAAAACAAACCACACACAAGCATTCAACAAACCAACTGATGACAAAGTATCTGACAAAACATTAATCAAACATAGACAAAACCAAACTAGAATAGACCATTGTAGACCCCTATTGATCATAGGAGAGATCTAACTTCACAATTTTGGGTCTTATACTACAAATCTGCAGTTTTTACAGAGCCTCACATGACATAGGCATGTGAACCGGTGAGGGAGCCTCGCGGGACACCTATGATGCAACACGCGAGGCCTTGATTTTTTTTTTTTTTTTTAGAACAAATAATTTGTTCCATATCTTCTAGATATGTATCAGATCTACTAGATCTAGGATTTGGATCAATTAAAGGAATAATCACAAGAAAACACAATCAAACTGAGGGAGTTATTGGCCAAGAGACTTAAACTAGAGAATAATTCTTCCCTAATGGAGTTGCTAGTTTTGTTATGGGAAAAAGTCTCACACATATCTTGTTGAATACACAAAAAAAATCCCTAGGATTAGCCTATTAATCCTAGACAAAAACAGGTTTAGACTTCTTATAGTTTTCCTATATCTAGATTCAAACACATGGATTCATTATTATCCTAAGGAGAGGTGAAGTTTGCATACCTTTCTTGAGGTTTTCCTTCGTATCTCCTGGCTATTGCAGTCCCGAAATTCCAGCTCCAAGCTTCAAAACATGCTTCTTGCATACAAAAAACAAGGAAAACCTTTCTACATATCTACTTTGAATTAGAATCTTAGATCTAATTTGGTTCTAATCAAATATATGATAACATGAATCATATCTAAAAAATTGTTCATCAATCACAAACATTTATAAATGGGAAAACCAAATTATTTATTGATAAGATAAGAGAAATTACATCAAGCATACCTTAGATATTGGTGCATGCTCCCTTGACCTACTTTCTCCTTTATCCTCCCTTAGTTGTTTGGTCAAGCTAGGCTCACTTACTTCTAGATGTGATGGATGGAACAAGTACCTCTGCAATTGGACAACATAACAATGCTTATGCATTCTTCTTCCTTTTTCTCAAGGCTTGCCTTTGTTATATAGCTCTTTGGAAGAGGCTTGGGAGAGATTCAATATATTTTAGGGACCACTAGAGACTCGAATGATGTAAGTTCCTAGAACTTTTCCATGAAGATCCAACTCATCCCTCACCTATCACCTCATAACTACCTAATTCTAGAAGTTTTGCCTAGTGACAAGTGAGGGCCCTTTCCTGTTGTCTACTAGGTGTCATGTGAGGATCTCCAAAAAGGGGTTAAAAATTAGGCAAAGATTTATTATGGATTCTATCCTCTTATGGATTCCTTTCTAGCCTTTAGGGTGGAAATTAAGGATATAACATAAAGCATGCACAGATTTGGTAAATTCACCTTGGCTCCTTTCAAGCTTCTGAATTAAACTTTGAAAATAATTTATTTTGTTCCAGTCCAAAATTCTCTACAAAAACTATCAAACTCTCGAGCATGGTCAATACTCTTATTTATTAAAAGGTCAAAATGTCTAAAAATAGTATTAATGCTATTCTAAGCAAATTCAAAAAATAAAGTGAACTAATCAGTGTGTTCTCTCCAAGTTGTTTATCATGCATGGGGTGATTGATCTATTGGATGTGCCTTGTCATACTCGGCCCACTTGGATAAAATATCCTCGCATGTGTGCATGTAATGAAAGTGGTTTTTATCCATAGGCACATTGAGTATCTCTCTCATATCCTTGGTGCATTATACATACTTGTCCACCTTGGAAATCACACGTTCCAAGCTGGCAGTTGTCTTGATCATATCTTGAATGAATATTTTGGCTTGTCCCCATTTCAAATTAGTGATCTTTCAAAAATCTAACTCATACCTATGGTTGTTTTCTATGTCATGCTTCATTATATCAGTGATGTCCTGAAAATATCTAAGCGACTTGAACTTAGGAAATTAAATTTCTATCATTACCTCATCAATTTTCTCCTAGTTCATAACGAATTCATCCCATCTTTCCTGCATATTTCTCTTTGGTTCAAAAACATATTGAACCTAACATTATGTGGCCATTTGTATTCTAGCCATGCTATCATCAGTGAGGATCCTCATGCCATGCTCTTCTTCACTCCGACCTTTCTGAATTTCCTTGATATATGTAATCTAGTTCAAGTTCATATCAAGGATGATTTTAAGGATGGAAATTTGTATTAAAATGTAGAAACTCAAGCTAATCTTACTAGACCTTAATATGCAAAATGTAAAATGTTTGGCAATAGTTTGGTAAAAATATTCAAATTTATAAGGATTTGATATAGTTTCTATAAAATTTTGGCGATTTTTAAGGTAAAATTCTTTTATTCTATTGAATTTGGGCGAATTATTTTTAGAAAAAATGGAAATTGACGAATCTTTTTTTGAGAAAAACCTTGCAAAATTAGCCCATTTGCGAAATTTATCCCCTAAAATAATCTATGGTTCATATGCACCCTTTCAAACCATTTCAACACTTCTTTATGTGATACCACACACATTAGAGTTTCTTCCTAGTATATTATTATCTTTTCCATAAAATAATCTCTTACCAAATTGTATTTGCCATACTCCTCCAAGAAATCTTATCTCAGGATTAACACTGCCTGGATAGTGTCCTTGTAATAATGTGCTTGATGTTGAAGAGACTATAATTCTTTCCTCATGGAATCAACCTATCTTTCATATTATTTGGCCTATAAATTGTGGCATGAGAGATGGTCATTCCTGCTACTAGTTATTTACTAACTTTAGATTTATTGGCATCAAACAAAGTTTCTTCAAAGGTCATAATCATAGTGTTATCTAGAGTTACTTTTCTCTTCCTCCGTGTTCTTTTTACTAGTATCTCCCTCTTTCTGTCATAGGATATTGACTCAATATCAACTACTTCATCTAATGGATCATGTATTGGATGGTCACCCCAAGCCAACATATTCCCTATGCTTCCTAGTGTGTGAAAATGCTCTAGGACATGAGTTTTTCCCTTATCCATTGGTGTCACCTATTTTCCCAACTCCTCCACTTCCTTATTTGTTATTTGTTCAATGCTTGGATCTTTGTGGAGTTAGTCTATTTTATAGTCTACTCAACTCCTTCTCCTTCAGAAATATCAATAATTTGATCTGGAGCTAATGTATCATCTTCCTTATTATCCACTAATACCGCCTATTGTGTTCCACCCTTAGGAAAATAGGTAGTGGATGGATCAGAAATTGTCTCCTCATTTGTTGGAGAATTGGTCTACTCCTCTGCTTACCCACTTTCATCTTTTGTCGTTTCCTTCTCCTATTCAAGATTTCTTTCGTCCTTAGTATTTTCCTACCTAGGTGATGTGTCATCCTTACCTTGTTCCTTGCTCTCTTTTTCCATAGCACCTTCTTGTGCCTTCTCTTCTTTGAGTGGTTGTAACACCTCTACACCTAGTGTTGTATATTTCTTATCAACATTGGTATCTAAGGGTGTTTCTTTCAGTGTTCAATCGACTGAAGGTGAGCTCCCTTGTTCTAGATTAGAATAATCTAAGATGGGGACCTTGACTCTCTCCATGTCATCATCATCATCATCATCATCATCATCATCATCTTTAGTAACGTCCACAATTTTATGAGGAGGAATCCCTATTGAAGGAACATCCTTCAAAAATTTGGTTGATGTCACTGACTCTGGCTATGCTCCTTGTATCTCCTCTTTATATTGTTCTCATTATGTACTGAATTTTCCATGTACCAATTTCCCCCTAAGTGACCTATTTTTCTTCATTCCTTTTTAATTCTTCATTCGATTTCCTTTGTTTCTCTAGTTATTGTGCTTCGATGTTTTTCTCTACCTCATGGGATGCATGTTCAACCTATGTTTTTAGTCTAACTTCCTATGCTCTTATATATTCTTCATACTCTTTTTCAATTATCACTCCTCAGACAACAACTTCAGTGATTTGATTAATGAGCTCTACTTTCTCATCCATGGATAGGGTTTTAAAAGTCGTGAGATTTGATTGAGATTTCCTATGAATAACGTCATCCCCACTGTGGGAATTCTCCGTAAAATTTTCATCATCAAACTTATCATGGGAATAAAGCCAATAAATAGCCACTTGTTTAGAGTGCTTCAACACTAGCCCTTTAGGAACATGTTTGTGGTATCTCCTAGTCCAAAACATGTACTCTAGATGACTTAATCTTTCCTGCCTAGCTTGTGTGGTATCTTTAACAAAGTAATAACCCAATTGGAATCCATAAGGGATAAATTCTCTCTTTTTATCTTTGACTAAGGAGGCATTGAACCCTCGTAGGATAGTCCGATAACATATTTCTCCTAGGGCCAATCTATCTGGTACATAGGTTGGTAATAAATGTGGGGCACCAATACGTCCAAAGATCCTAAAATACTTGCATTTTTCCTCAAGATACCAATTTCTAATAAGTGATATGATCTTCTTAGCTTGCTTGGACAACTTTGGACATTCTTGACAAAAAATAATGAATTACAGTTTGGCCAAGAATAGATCACAGATCATAGGGTATGATTTCTTATATATATATATATATATATATATATATATATATCCCATAAGATGCTAGAGTACACATGCACATGCAACCCAGACACGTGCCAACTCAAGTTCATTTATGCAAATACATTCCATGCACATACCACATCTAAGAGGTAAGAATCCATGTAAAATGAAGATACTTCACATGGTTCAGGATTATGTGCTTGATCTATTCATTTGCTGAGATACTTCGCTATGATGGAACCCTAATTGAACACACCTCTTGACATTTCCATGGTGATATGCTAGTGGCATCCAGGCCTCAGTGAACCTGGAACAATCCTTCTCACCATATAATCTACAAAGTAGAACCATTAAATACATGTAAGGATCTCTCAAATTAGTTATACCATACCATATTGAGGTTTTATTAATTAATTTCTTATCCTCCTTCCACCAAGAAGCCACCAACTTTCTAACATCATGATGTACATGAAAATCCGCCACAAAATCATTATTTAGTCTAAACTCCAGAGCTTGTAGTATTTGCTAATTTTGGTTGATAAGAATATTCCTACACATTATCCTTGTTCATCACTGATAAAGCATTTTACTACATCGATATGACTTATGATCCATTCCATAGCTTCTACGCAAGGTAGAACATGGGACCTAGCACCTACCATGTGCAACAGAGAGTGACTAATATTGGTGAAAACATGGTCATCTATGGCTCTAATATCTGGTTCGCTATGAGGTGTAAACTTTGGATAATCTACATTCTTGAATTTGTTAAACAACTCATTCCAATAAGGAAGAGGTACCTTAGTTATGATGATTGGCTCTGTATCCCTATACAGTGGTGGCTAGATGAAGACTTTCGTCAATGGGAATCGAATTATGTGTTCTACTTTTGGTGTTTATTATGCTCCTTCTGTGGGACAGGGTTCGATGCTTCGCCTAGCTGGGTGCCTTTTCCTTTGGGAGTTTTTGGACACTAATGAGTGACGCTCCTTCAAGGTGGCATTTTCCAGTTCTGGGAGGCATGATGTCCTGATTCAGCAACACAAATCTTTTCAACACACAATCGTTTTCACTACACATGCTCTTCTTCACAAAATCGATAGCAAAAGATACCAAATGAAATTGTTCAAGCGCATATATTTGAGTTCTGTAACAGTGAAATCTAACCATAAGTCACAATATTGCAATGGGATTGTGTAGATATTCATGTTTAAATGCATTCTCTAGAGGGCCTAATGCCATGCTCAAATTTAAATTCTTCTATCGTATGACAACTTGGTTTTATGTTCTTTAATTCATCGGCGAGTTCAAAAACCAATCATTTTGGCACGTAGTGTTCTATGAGATCGGGGGATTGGCAACTTGAGGCCATCGAAACATTCAAAATAGATTTCTACTAAAGTTTTTTGTTGATCCCGATAAAAAACTCCAAATAATAACAACTTTTCCCTCGATGCATAGTGTTATTTTTCGAATGGTGATGTAGCAAGACATGTTGGTTAATAATAATAATAATAATCTATTTTTAAGGTCACACCAAGCCAAACACCAAATTGGTGTATGAGACTTTCTAAATTCGATAGAATATCATCTTAACCACTGACGATCAAGATTCACTGAGATTTTGTACTGGATGGACAAGAATCATTTATGTTCTTACGACTCAATTAGCATTGACGAGAATTATAATTTCTCTATTTTCATAAGAGATTTCGGTCAACGTCGATGACCGAACCTCATCAGTGATTGAAGATATTTCTCATTCTTCTCCAACTATGTCAAAATATCTTTCCAACCCCCAATGAATTATCGGTACTGACCAAGTGCCTATCGGGGTCGAGGAAAACAACAACTCTTCCTAGATTTTTTTTGTATTTTTTGTAAAAATTATTAAGTTTTGACCCCCCTTTTTATTTATATTAGGAAGTTATATGCATACCTTTATCTAGGGATACCCTTTTAATATTTAAGCAAAAACAACCAAGAGGGATCAAAGAGTAAGACACAAAACAAACAACAAGCAAAATAAACTTAATCGTAAAGAAAATTAAAAAAGAAAGAAAGTGGTACCCATTGAAATGTATGATATTTCGAAGGGTGTGTTGCGTTCTCAACACCTATTTCACACCATACAAATAATTTTGTACGTCTACACATGAGATTCTTGTCTTGCAAAAAACTAAGTCGTTTCTCCATATATATCTCCTCAATAATATCCCCATGTAAGAAGACACTCTTCACAACCATCTAATGTACCTCCCAACCAAAATTAGTAGCAAGAACACTTGAACAATTTAGACTAAATTCATATTGGCTATAGGAGAAAATTTCTCCATGTAGTTGATACCTTCTTGTTGAGAAAAAACTTTTTCTACTACTTGATCCTTATGTTTCTCAATAGCACCATCCCATGTAAACTTGCTCTTATATACCCATTTTCACTTTATCACATTATTGTCTTGTTGATAGGGAACCAAATCCCAAGTCATATTCTTTTGCAAGAAATTATAATCTTGATTCATAGCATTTTCCCATTAAAGCATGTCATGTGCATCTGTGTATGTCTCTAGATCATCGGTCTCTAGAAGACATGTCATGAGTGCAATATTAACTTGAATTTTTTCGTCCAAGAGTCATCCTAGATTCAATTGCATAACTAACATCACCGCTAGCAACCTCAATGGGTTTTGTTACCCAGTTGGGATAGTGAATTTCTTAGACATGAGGTGTCCTTCCACACATTCATTATGAAAAAACCTACCTGTATTATTAAATAATTCATATTTAGCAAGTCAATCTATAATTTATTTAGAAATAGAAATTTGACTAGAAGTCAAGCTATTTGAGATACAAACAAAGCTAACCAAGTTAGAGTATAGGCTAGTCAACCTAGAAATCTATTGCATTTCCATTGGATTTTGTCCTAAAACACCAATTGTCATTGCAACACCTGAAATTCTATTCATTAAAGATAACCTCTAGAAAATATACCACTTCATGCTTAATTATATCATATAGTGGATATGATGTATATTCTTTAGAGTAACCTACCCACATTCGACCATGACGACATAATGAATTTTTGTGTCCAATTTCTACCACTTCCCATTTTGAATATGAGCTCAAGTTATGCATCCATAGGTACTAAGATACCAAATCAAGGGTTTATTTCCACTCCATATCTAAAGAGGAGTGGCATCACATACTTCTCTAGTCAAAATACTATTTAGAATGTGATTTGAGTAGGTGAAAGCCTTGACTCGAAAAATGGGCAACATACTCTTTGCTTGAAGCAATCATCTACCCATTTCAATCAATGTTTTGTTTTTGAAGAAATCATAAAAAACACCATTATTTTGAGGAGTGTAGGGTACAATTGTTTAGCATCATATACTATTCTGTAATAGATATCCTTGAAAGGTATTAACCACTTATTCTCCTTCACTAGTGGGGCTCAAACATTTCACAGGTTGACCACAATTCTTTTTAGTGAATGCCCTAAACTCCTTGAATTTTTCAAATACCATATCCCTTGCATTTAAGAAAAAAACCCAAGTAAACTTGGAAAAGTAATCAATTAAGGTTAAAACATATATTGCACCTACTAAAAAAATATGGTTCATTGTACAAAAGTCACTATGCACAAGCTCGCCTCCAGTATCGCCTTTCCCTCCAAGAATTCCCTTTCTCAAACTTTTCTCGTTGATTCTTACCAAGAATACAACCCTCGCATACACCTTATGGAGGAACCACTCTAGGGAGTCCATGAACCATATCTAGTGTAACCATTAACTTTATGTTTCTAAAATCCAAATGCCCTAATCTCTAATTCCAAATTCTACTTCTATCAATTTTGCCTGTAAGTGAAACTTTTCCTATCTCCTCCTTTGCACCCTTAAAATATCAAAACTTATGCAATCTCTCCTTTAGGTGAATAATACTCTCAACAACAACCTCATAATCATAGTTAGTATCCTTCACAACAAACTTATCATACCTAAATTTGACTTCCTTGCCGGACTAGGTATGCTATGGTAAAAATAACAAATTTATAATTACATTGGGTACATGGTAAAGATCAGTGATAGCATTGTTCTCACAATAAACCCTAACACTACCAACAACTATAAGTGAAAAATCATTTTCAACAACATAATTTCTTCTTTTGCCTCACTCAAGGAAGAAAAAAGAGACATCTTTAGCCATGTGATATGAACAACTAGACTTTACAATCCACTCCCTTTGAGAAGTGTGAGCATGTAACACTTGAAAAGAACTAATGGAAAATGTATATTTATCACATTTATCTTCTTGATATTGTTGTTATTGATCACCTTCAAGCCTCTTAACTTTTTCCTCAATGTCAATAGTCTTGTTCCAACAAGTCTTCTCTATATGCCTTGATTTGCCACAATATTGATGATTTTTTTTGTTCTTGACCTTCTTGGTCGATTGTTGATCACCACCACCATAATTTGTTTTGTTGATTTGATCTTCATGCTCTATACCACATGTGGCTTCGTTCATGATTATCATCTTGACCTCTTTCTATATAATTATGTTGTCCCTTTCCCTTAATGAGAGGAGCTTGTTGCTAATTACTTAGCTTACCTTCATAACATTGTTTTTCCTATTCCCTAATCATACCTTGGTCAACAAAGAGAAAAATGATTCAAAGTTATGATCCTTATCATCTTGTTTTCTTGAATCCCAATTTTCCTAAAATGTGGAACATAAAACATCATATAATCTTTTCAAATTCATCAGGATCAAGTATATTATATACCCTTCCTTGTTTATAAATCCCTTTCCACGTTCGTCTAGCTTCAACAACAATTTTTTTACACAAAACAAATAGTAACCACCTTCATTGAAATAAAGGGCTAAATAGAGATCAACTTTTTCTAAAGTTGCATCACTTGACTTTCATCAACTTTGTAAAACAACGTTTTTAGCTTATTCCAAAAATTCATTCAAGAAATAGATTCCACTAGTATGAAAATGATTCTACCTTGAGATGTCAGTCATCATAACACTTACAACTTCATCCTTTTTCTCCTTAAACACGAACTTCTCATGTTCATATTTAGGATTAGGAACAACTGAGTTTGTGAACCGCAAAAATGTTTTTATCTTGAGCAAAGTCTTTATATCTTATGCCCATTTTCCATAGTTTTTCTCACTTAGCACCATGGGATCATGCTTCAAACCCATATCACCTTTGCAAAACCTTTATTCACAATTTTAACATCTAAGGACACCCAATTGGGACACAAAATGGCCCTATTATAGTAGTGGAACAAATCCTAGATGATATATGTCTCTTTGGTTCTTCTCCAATTTGGTTTATATATGTATTATGGACTCCATAAGCAATGTCATAGTTTAGGTTTACTAGTGTCCATGTCAAAGGATATAGTACTTTCAAATTGTTTTTATTGTCTAAGTATGTATGGGAAATGGTACATGGATGTTTTTTTATGGAAAACATCGATAGAACAATATGACTCAATATTGTGTCCTTTGTGATTTTTTGAAGCAGACTAATTTCTCTAGAGGATAGTGGTGTCTCCTATTAACATAATGGTTAATTAGTACGGTCCCCTTCTCTTTTGTAGAAAATATTGTATTTTATGAATTTATATGAAATAATAATGAGATATACCTCTTGAAAAATCTTTAATAACAATAAAATCTCTTCTCCCACTCTGAAACTTAAAAAAAATAAAATCATAAATCTATCTTAATTATATTAAATAAAATTTACTTAAAAATAAAAATATAATGCTTGAGATTTTCTACGAGGACAAATGTACTCACTTATTTGCAATATCAAAATAAATAACTACATTTTAAATTTTAAAACATATTTCATTGTCACTATATGCCCATTCACTAATACTTACAAACCAAAATATACAAAATATAGTTCATTGTCACTATATGCCCACTTACTACTACTTAAAAACAAAAATCCAAAGAATAAAACCAAATTACTAATGAGTGTGCCCAACTTTGTTCACCACTGATACTTGAAAACTAAATCCCAAATAGAAATAACAACATGTAAATTGTTGGTATCTAGGTGAAGAATATTGAACAAGTTTACCTAGATACCAACAATTTTACATGTACAATTCCAAAAGGTATAGGAAAACTTAAATATCTTAGAAAATTATTCTTGAATTCAAAAAACATATATGGTAGGATTACTGAAAGTATTAGTGGTTTGGTTTCACTTCAAGAATTAGATATATCTGAAAAAAAATTGAATCAACCAATCCCTGATGGTATCGGTCAATGAGTGGGACTAGAAGTATTAAATCTGTTCATAGACAATTGAATGGAAAGATTCCTTCATCTCTAGGAAATTGAAAATCTATGAGGAATTTACTGTTGCACAACAATTTCTTGTGAAGGACAATACCACCAAGTTTAAGTAAGTACAATGTGTTACAAAGGTTGAAGGTGTCCGAGAACAAACTCACTGGAAATACAGACATGCGATTTCCGGTTTCTATGGAAGTTCTTTCTGCTTATTCTAATAACTTCTTTGGGACTCTCCCTCAATCTTTGGCTCATTGTACCCAGCTTCAACTATTAGATTTAAGTAAAAATGAATTAACAGGTTAGTTTCTTGGGTACCTTGCATCTTTTCATGAGTTGAGAGTTTTAAATGTTGGTTATAATAAGATTCATGGTGGTATTCCTTCCAACATCACAAATCTTACTCAATTGCAATTCCTGAATTTATCCAACAATAGAATTAGTGGAAGAATACCATCCAATCTTCAAAGGCTTAAAGGACTTATAATTCTCTCATCTTCCCATGTCAGTGGTAATACACTTTATGAGGAAGTGTATATTATCATCATGGGATTTAAGTATACTATGGAATATGTGTTGGCCACAAACAAAATATTTGAATTGTCTAGCAATAATCTCATGGGAGAAATACCCCCAAGCATTGGAAATTTGAGTAGCCTACAATTGTTAAATTTATCAAGAAACCTGTTGGAATGGAATATCCCTACATGATCTATTGGGAAGATATCTGCTTTGGAGAAGTTTGATTTGGGCAAAAATCATTTGAGTGGAGAGATTCCTCAAAAGATATCTAATTTAACCATGTTGACGTCTTTGGATATGTCATCTAATAGACTCTGTGGGAGAATCCCAATTGGAAAACCATTTGACACTTTCAATGCTACTTCATTTCAAAGGAACAAGTGTTTATGTGGTTTTCCTCTACAAGCATGCAATAAAAATTAAAAGTAGGCCCAAATAATTGTAGCGATAGATGTTTATCAAAAATGGTTAAGTCATGTGGAGGAACATATGTCCTTAATTGCATTGAAATTGGGAGTGGAGATTTAGTTTGAAAAAGTTGTTGTGAGTGTCATAATACTATGAAATAAAGCTAAAAATTGGGTGGTGCCAATCGTTTTGAAGAGTGTACAAATTTACTAAATAATGTGTAGTGATTCATTGTGCCCATTGTAAAACCAAAATCATATCTCAATGTTCATGTTTCTAAACTAATAAGAATTTCAAAAAAATATAATTGTATTAAATTTTTTTAATATTTAACCAATTCCATTTCAAATAAATTATAACTTATTTATTATTCATTACAATAACAATAGGTTTTCTTTCATTCATAATTTTTATTCAACAATTTATTATTTTGTTATTTTTTTATTAAAATTATTATCATTATTTTTAAAGTGGCATATACTTGTTATGAGAACATTATTTTATTTACAGATTTTCACATTAATTTTAAATGATTACTTGAAAATCACATATATTAAAGTTTTATTTGTACTTCAATGAATTTTCTAGTAAGATGCATGGTTGTTTTAATGAATCCATTGACTGGGATTATGAGCTTGTTTCGACCTTTCCTGTAAATCACATCAATCTTTGTATTAGAGACGTTAACATATGAAACCTGTCTCATCCCATGTCCTTCTTTGACTGTAGAGAGTGTGGTTTCTTAAACAGTACAGTTTTGAGAGAGATTTTTGAAAATTAGAGTGTATCTGATCGAACAAATCTTAGAGAGGGACTTGCTTCCGTTGTGCTACCTGTATGTGCCATTGTCGATGAAAACTGAAAACTTTTAATGAAATTTGAGTTGCACCCTCAATATTGGTGACTTCGATAATGTGGATGAATATTTGTGTTGGTTCTACAAAACCCATGCCAATATCAAGGTTGCTTGTGGTGAAGATAAGAATAAATCAAACTACATTAACATCCGTCTTAGCAATTTCACACAAGAATATGAGAACTTTGTGCTCGGTTTTCATATGATTTTTCTCTTCATTATGTTTTCTATAGACCCCACATTTGAACCACTGTGTCAATTACTTACACAAACGCAAGTGACTCTTCTATATTTGGGCAAACTTGCCCCTATAAATCAACTACATGTAGTTAAAGACTTCAAAGATCTAAGTTTTAGGGGTCAAAGCACTAAAAATGATAAAGATTGATTCAGATTTGTAATTACTGTGAAAAGTAGGGACATGCAGAGATGATGTGTTATACTATACTACAACATCTAGAAGAACATGCATAAACACATGAGGTGGCAAGTTTTTTCTCAAGAATCACACAATATTGCTTTCTTATTCACCCTCTAGAGCCTCTTCAGAATGACTTGTTAATTCTAAAGTGGATCAACATATGACTTGACATAAAAATATGTTCTGTAATTATTATCCTCTACATCAAGAAAAAGTGGTTGTTATAGGTGATGATTCAACACTCATTGTCTTTGGTAGTGGTGACATATCCATTGACAACATTACCTTAAAATAAGTGATTTGTGTTTAAAATATGTGTCCTAATTTGATTTTTGTTTATCTCATGATTGACACCAACAAAAAGTTGGAAATTTGGTCTAACTATTGGGTTCTTATATTCTTTGCAATGAAAGTCTAGTCGAGGTAGATTGACTTATGGTCGAAGGTCGAGGTGGATTGACAACAGTCAAGGTCGAGGTGGATTGACAACAAGTTGAAGGTCGAGGTAGTCGACTAGGTAAAGTCGAAGTTCAATATATCGACAACAAGTCAACCAACAAGAGGTTGAAGTGCGGGCATGAGAGGACTGACTAGAGACTGAATGAAAGTCAACTGGTATTCGACTAGTAATACGACTTGGATTCAATTGTAATAGAATCCCAATATTTGTGGGATTTGTAGCCAATGATTTGCATGGATCTGTAACTATTTTTTGGGCACCAAGTCCTTAGGGTTTTTCCTGTTGTGAAATTAGCCTAATCCATAAAATGCAAATATACATAATGCATAAAATGGCGTGTTGTAAGGTCGCAAAGACCAATGCATAAAATGAAAATATGTTAATGCATGAGTAAATCGTAGCTTGTTGGTCATGTTGACCCAAAATGGATCGAGTAAGGCCTAAAAATAAAATTTCTCAGAATCAGGTGCAACAAGGCCCATTACATCAAGCTCGTCATGCCAATTTCGACCATATAATCTTTTCCGAAAATGGACACCATATGCCAAAGTTATCGTGTTTTGATCGATTTCCCGAACATGAAAACTGTATTGCTAACGTCAGTAGTACGATAGGTGATGTCAGCATGAAATCATGGCGACTTCAGCAGGGACACGTGGTAGCATGAGGAGGTGACACGTGTCACTCATTTTTGGCATTTTCAAGGGCTTATGTGGACCAATCAAAAAGTGAAACATGGCACTGTACAGATGCGACACATGACATTGTATGGACATTGACGTGGCCCAATGACAGGCTGACATGTGGCAGTATGGATGCTAACATGGCAGGGTGACTAGGTAGTACAGATGATGACATGGAAGATGACTACATAGATGACTTGGCTGTATGGATGTTGATGTGGCAGGCTTAGTGTATGACACGTGGTTGTACGATAGTGACATGGAAGGTGACTAGGTTGTTGATTGTGTGGTGACTGGACTGTACAGGCCAACCACCAGATGACACATGGCCCAATCATAGGGCACCACATGGCACCCTGGATTTAGTCAATGTTGGCTATGTAAAAATTTCGTTTCCACCTTGGTCGGGATCAAACTCTTGACGTCACGACATGAGCAACAGACTAACCATCATGCGTTGGCCACATGGGCTATTATTATTCTTAACAAACCATAAGGATGAATTTAGATTTAAGTTGCAGTTGGTGCAGGTTTAGGGCTAATCCCCGATCGGACAGGGCTAGTGTGAGGCCACATGGCACCCCACATGACCAGGGCTAAGGACTAGGGGTCAGTGCTACAATTTTAGGCATGAGAGGGGTTAACACCTGGACGTGTCACATGGGCACATACGACCAGGAGCCAAGATAAAGGGGCATGGACTTAGGCATTTAGCACAGAGCTCGGACACATGGTGCCTCCATATGACTAGGAGAAAGGGTAAAAGGTGTTGGCGTGCCACATTTAGCCCAAAAGTGGTTTTTTTTCTATAGTTTTGATTTTTTTATGATTTTGACCCTGTAATAAAGGGATTTTTGCCTATTTTTTAGGATCTGGAGCCCTTTTTGAGGCTAGATCTTGGGAGGAAGTTGGGATAGGATCACCAACTCAAATCCTATATAATTCATTGGTTTTTATAGTCCAAGAGGTTCATAATTGTATAATGATGATGATTTTGTGAAGCTTGAAGTCATTTTTATGCAGGGAAGCCATTGAGGAAGTGAACTTTGGAGGCCAATTCCGGGAGCTACTCTCAACGTTTTTAGTGAAGTTGTGTTGGATTCTTGAGGTCTTGAATAACAAAGAAAAACTAGTTTTTAATCCTTTTGATACATTTCTGATGTAATTTTGAAGTATTGAAGATAAATAAGAAAGCCTCCCCCACTGAGACAAAGGCCTAGAGATGTAGGCAATCTTGTCGAACTCCATTAACAACCTTGCTGTTATAGTTTGTTGTTATTTATGATTATATTTTGATCCACATTATTTATGAAGGATGCAAAATTCTCTCATTAATTTATTCTTCTTTCCTTAATTCCTAAATGGTAATTGAACACATGCTTAAAACTTAACCAAGTCTTTAAAGATCATATGTAGATGTAATCCATATTGGCTACAAGGTTGTTCTTGCACAAAAAAAAGGGTATGATATTAATTGTGTCTTAGGTGTGGACCAAAGTTAGACACGTAACCTTTTATTCAAATTGAATAAAAACATAAAAGAGCAGAACGCTCAAAGAATGTTGGTTTTCCGGTTTGAGTTTCCAAGGTAAAATCTATGTGTACTATGTGATTGTTATGTCATTTAAGTTATTGATTAAATTTTTATTCTCTTCTGTTAGAATTAGTGTGGAAGTGTCTTTCATTTCCTGACAAGTGGTATCAGAGTGAAGTTCAACTCTGACAAGTGGTATCAAATTTGTGTTATGCTTTGGCAAGTGAATAAAATCTTGATTTACCAATCTTGAATCTGAGAACTAAACCCTAGGTATAGTAAGAGTTGTAAGTCATAAATTGTGTTAAAGATTGTGGTAAATAATGGCGAGCAATTCAAGAATAGAGATATAAAAATTCAATGGCCTGAATTTGGATCTTTGGAACTTTAAAATGGAATATCTTCTTATAGATCGAGAACAATGAAAAATGGTCTGTCGAGGTACCCATACGACATGCATGTCGACATAAGAATGGGAGAAACTCGAAAGAATAACAAGAAGTAAGATTTGGCTTTTTCTTCCAAATTAGTTATTGTTGATCTTCTTAGGTGAAGATTTGGCCAAGAAACTGTGGGACAAGTTGGGAATCTTATGCTAGTCAAAATATCTAGTAAATAAGTTGTTTCTCAGAAAGAAATTGTATCTTCTGAGAATGAGTTATGGTAGTTCGGTGATTGAGAATTTAAATGCGTTTAACACTATTTTAATCCAGTTATCGTCTGTGGATATTAAAATCACTAATGAGGAGAAGTGTATAATCACATTATGTTATTTTCCAGACTCCTGAGATAGCTTAGTCGTGGCTATATTGAGCAATACAACCATACTAGTGCTAGAAGATGTGGTTGCTTCTCTGATGTCAGACTAAATGAGAAGAAAGAACATGGAAGGATCGACCAAATATGATTTAACGGTGAGAGGTCGACTGGTTGAAAGAGATAAAGGAAAATTCTCTGGTAGAAAGTTCAATTCGAAAGGTAGATCTAAATCCTCGGTTCAGTCGATGTGAAGATGCTAGAAATGAGGTAAATTTGAGAATTATTAAAAGGATTGTAAGTCGAAGGAAACATAAGTCAGCGTTGGATCAGAACAGAAGCAGTCGACTGAGAGAAAGATGACCCCCAAAAAGGAAGGTGATGTGTATCTGGCGTCGAATAATACACAATCGGATCAAGGTGTTTGGTTGATCGACTCATGAGAATCCTATCACATGACAACACATAGAAAATGGTTCTACGAGTATGAATGATATTATGGAGGTGATTTGTTCTTAGGGAATGACTCGACAACCGAAATTTTTGGACGATGAAGAGTTCGACTGATATTGCAAGATGTAAGGAAAATAACCCTTCTAGTTGTGTTACACATTCTTGGTTTGGAAAGAAACCTGATATCTGTCAGCAAGATGAGTGATGCAGGTGTGCATACTCTATTTCATAAGGATACATGCAATATGGTCAGATGTGTGATGGTATTAATGAAAGGAGTTTGGATTGGTACCCTATACAAGTTGTTAGGGAATATCGACTTGAATGAATGTAACAACATTGTTGCTACCGAAATCAACTGGATTGCGACTCAAATCGACTCAACTTGAGCTAAGTCATCTCAAACCGACTCGAAAAGACATGATAAAATTGACCCAACTAGGCTATGGCACAAAAGGATGGGACACATTGGAGAAAAAATAATTCAAGCTATGCAAATAAAATGTATGGTCGAAGGGTTTCCTGAATGTGGTTTAGAGGTCGATTTTTTTGAACATTTCATATATGGAAAACAAAGTCTGGTGAGGTTCCCATCTGGAGAGACAAGGGAAAATGGGATTCTAGAACTGGTTCATAGTGATGTGTTTGTCCCGGTTACAGTGCCTTCACTTGGTGGATCCCTTTATTATGTCTCCTTCATAGATGGTTTTTCCAGGAAGACATGGATATATTTCCTAAGGAATAAATCAGAGGTTTTCGAGAGATTTAAGGAGTTTGAAGATCTTGTGGAAAACCGGACAGAGAAAAGGATTAAAGTGTTTAGGAATAACAATGATGGTGAATTATATGTAAAATAATTTGATCAATTATGTAAGCAGTGTGACATAGAACGCCAAAATAACACACCACACACCATATACCCAAAAACAAAATGGATTTTCCGAGAGAATGGACAAAATGTTGATGGATAAGGAAAGGAGCATGATTAGTGGTGTTGGAATCACACAAGAATTCTGGGTGGAGGTAGTCAACACAACAAGATATATGATGAATATGTCTCCTTCGTCGGCGCTAGGTGACACGACTCCACATGAGCTATGGTCGGGTAAGAATCCTTCAGTTTCACATCTCAAAGTATTTGTTTGTGATGAATTTGTGCATGTTCCCAAGGAAAATAGGAGCCAATTGGACAAGAAGGAATTCAAATGTATTTTCATTGGATATAAAGAAGGAATGAAAGGATATAATATATGGAATCCTGGATTAAGTAGAATAGTGTTCGATCGAGATGTGGTCTTCAGAGAATTCAGAGGTAAGTTTGAGCCTGAAGAAGGTGTTCAGACCGAAAATAATCTTGAGACAATGTAGTTTGAACTGAAGAATTAAGAAAATGATTCAGATGAGTCAACTGAATTTGAGGAAGAGGTGGAACAACAGACTCCAGTGTTAAGGAGGTTAGAAAGGCTAATAAAACCAGTCAAAAGGTATAGTCTGCCCGACTTCCATTCTTCATTTGTGCTAACTTCCATAGATGATGACCCCAAGTTAGTTAGTGAGGCATTCAAATCGATAGAGGGTAAACTATAGAAGGACTCCATGGTTGAAGAGATGGAATCCTTGCACAAGAATAAGACATGGGATTTAGTCAAGTTACCCAGTGGAAGAAATCTCTTCGGTAGAAAATGGGTATTCAATAATAAGATGAATGTCGTAGGACAAGTCAAGAAGTTCAAAGCTCAACTCATAGCGAAAGGTTATTCCCAAATCGAGGGTGTCAACTTCGGTGATATTTTTTCCCCTGTTGCAAAACCAACTTCCATTAGAGTACAAATGTCTCTAGTTGTAGAATTCGATTTGTAAATAGAACACATGGATGTGAATACATCTTTCCTACATGGGGACATGGAAGAATAAATCCACATGAAACAACCTAAAGGATTTGTAGTAAAGGGAAAGCAAGAGTTGGTGTGCAAACTGAAAATACCCCTCTATGGTCTAAAGTAGTCACCAAGAATGTGGTACCAAAAGTTTGACATATACGTCCTTACTTTGGGATTTGTGAGAATCAAAGTTGATCATTGCATATATTCCAAGGAAGAAGGTGTGTGTTTCATATATGTATCTTTGTATGTCAATGACATATTGTTGATTGGAAACAACATGGACACAATAAAGGAGGTGAAGAAGAAACTATCCTCCAAGTTCAACATGAAGTATATCGGCGCAACTAACTTCAATATGGGAATGGAGATTAAGAGAGATCGAGCCACTAGAAAGCTCTAGTTGAATCAGACGAAGTATATTGAAAAACTTTTGAAATGGTTCAACATGAAAGATTACAAACCAATGAAGGTGCCAATTTCTATGGGAGCAAGGATAATTGTTGAACAGTGTCCAAAGACATAGGAAAAAATATAGGACATGGCATGTGTTGCCTATGCAAGTTTTTTTGGTAGTCTAATGTATTTGATGTTTTACACTTGAATAGACATTTCCCATGTAGTGGGTGTGTTGAGAAGGTACATGTCGACACCTAGAAAGGAGCACTGGACAAATTTCAAGAGAGTATTCAGTTATTTGTGTGGCACGAAGGACTATGCTATATGATACCAAGGAATACCTAAAGGTGACAGTGGTAAATTAAATGTACATGGATTTGTCGACACCATCTGGGATGGAGATATGGATCGACATAGGTCGACCAACGGATATGTCTTCAAGATGTTCGATGGAGAAATAAGTTGGATGAGTAAGAGACATGCGATTGTAGCCTTGTCAACAATAGAATCTAGATACATGGAGGCCACTCATGAAAGCAAAGAAGTGATATGGATGCAAAGGTTGTGTTCAGGAATCGGGTTTGAGGAAAGAGCTATGAAAGTAAGTTGCGACAGTCAAAGTGCAATATTTATAGCAAAGAACCCTGCTTATCATTCGAATACTAAGCACATTGATGTACAATATCATTTTGTAAGAGATATGGTGGAAAGTAACAAGGTTGTACTGGAGAAAGGAAACACATTGGAAAACATAATAGACTTGTTGACCAATGTGATTTCTGTGAAGTTCTCTTGGTGCAGAGGGGAAATGGGCATTGCTTCCCTCGGTCTGTGGATGAAATTTCAAGAATCTCTTGTTTCAAAAAACAAGACAACAAGTGGGAGAATGTTGGGTTGTTATATTCTTTAGAGTGAAAGTCTAGTCGAGATAGATCAACTAACAGTCTAAGGTGGAGGTGGATCGGCAACAATCAAGGTTGAGGTGGATCGAAAAAAAGTCGAAGGTCGAGGTAGTCGACAAAGTAAATTCGAATTTGAAGATATCAATGTAAAGTCAACCAAAAAGAGGTTGAGGTGCGAGCATGAGATGACTAACTAGAGACCGAATGAAGGCCAGTTGGTAATATGACTTGGAGTTGGTTGTAACAAAATCCTGGGATTTGCGGGATTTGTAGCCAATGATCTGGATGAATCTGTAACCATTTTTGGGTGCTAATTATTTAGGGTTTTTCCTATTTTAAATCCTATAAAGAGGAATTTTATAAGGTCGTAAAGGCTAATGCATAAAATGAAAATATGTTAATGCATAAGTAAATTGTAGGTTGTTTTTCATGTAGATGTAATCCATATTGGCTACAGGGTTGTTCTTGCGTATGAAAGAGGGTATGATGTCTATTGTGTCTTAGGTGTGGACCAAGGTTATACATGTAACCTTTTATTTATATTGAATAAGAAAACAAGAGAGCATAACACTCAAGGAATGCTAGTTTTACCAGTTTGGGTTTCTAGGGTAAAATCTTTGTGTATTGTGTGATTGCTATGTCATTTACGTTCTTGATTAAATTATTCTTCTCTTCTGCTAGGATTAGTGTGGAAGTGTCTCTCATTTCCTGACATTAAGAAATGGGTTTTGAAATTCTATAAGAAATAAATATAAGGTCGTCGCTTTGATATATTGAGATGAAACAAATAAGAGGTACAAACTTGGTGAGCAAGATTCATCTTGCAAACCCATCAAATTTGTGGCTATGATTCAAAGAAATATGACATTAGTAAAATATGGCATCATAGACTTAGGAATAAAAACCATGGAGCCATAGAGTATTATAATAAAAAGCAACATGGTTCATAGGCTACCTTCCATCAACCCACCCAGCTATGTTTTTGAAGGATGCCTACTTGGAAAGAATCATAAAGATTCCTTCTTGAAGTAGAAATCCCATAGTGCCTCTCAACCTCCTAAATTTGTACATGGTGATGTTTGTGGGGACAAGGGAATAATATCTATATCTAGAAAGAAGTTTTTTCTCATATTCATTGATGAATACACTAAATTGTTTTGGGTTTACAACATTAAGAAGAAAGATTAATCCTTTGTCAAATTTAGGGATTTCAAAGTGCTAGTGGAAAATCTATAAGAGATAAAGATTAAATTCCTTCATGTAGATAGAGGAATAGAATTTTTCAACAATTATTTTCAATAAATCTTCGAAAATAATGGAATACCATGGAAATGCACCATACACTACATTCATTATCAAAATGGTGTCACAGAAATAATGAATTGCACAACAATGGATATGGATAGATATATGATGCATGTCGAACACATGGATTCCATGTTTAGGGGAGAAGAGGTTCATTTTTACGCTTACATACTCATTTGGAACCCCACATAAGTACTCAAACAAAATATTTTTTTGAAAGTTTGAAAGGCCAAAAGCCAAATATCTCTCAATTGCATGTTTTTGGATTAGAATCTTGGGCACAAATTCAAAGGAAATTTATCACAAACTAGAACCAAAGAGATGAAAGTGCATCCTTGTGGACTATAACGAAGAATCCAAATCCTATTTTCTATATGAAAATGTCACTTGTTATATCCTCATTAAGTGAAATGGTGTGCTTAATGAAGGCTTCTCCCAAGGGCCCACTAGTCCTTTACCACACCTACTTGAATATTCTTCTCTTGAATAGGGGATTTCAAATTCTATATTTCTCATGAAAGACATTAAGGGAAATCCCATAATCTCCTCTATTACTCTAGAATCATCTTCCTCAAAAGTAGTGACTAACATTATTGTCGCATACACTAATATTCCCACGGATGAAGTTACATTTACTCTACAAGAATGACAACTCTTGAATATAAAGTCACATAAAATGTTTCATCCATCATTCTTAAAACAAATAAAATCGATGACGAGTCTTCATCATTTCCTATTGTCAAGATTCCTATGTGGTTCTTGGCTACCATCAAGGAACCAACACCGCTCCTTAAATATCTTGGAAGTTGCAACAAAATAACCAAATCATGCTTCGATAGTGCTCTATCACATAACATATTGAACCCATCACATACAATAAGGATTGTAGTATTCTATTGGAGTCCATGAATTGATAATGTGTTTTTTACATACAATACTTAGGTTGGTGAGCTGATATGTTAAGGATAGAGTATCTGTAAAGTTTAAAGGCCAGAGAGCCTAGAAAATGTAATACCTTGAATATGTTTAATAATAAAATACATCGTTATGGCTGCAAGACGGACAAAGACAGAGATATGGGGCTATGATTCTACAAGAGAGAGGGGATAAAGGGGGTTAAGTATTTTATTATATTTTATTTACCCATATTCGTTATAGTCAGGAAAAGTGGTTACATGAGCTTCTTAGGGAATTCAATGTGGTTCTCTATTGCATGTAATTATATAAACCCCTCTTTTGGGTTGTATGGGGGTTCTTCTTTCATTCATTCCTAGTTCATTTTTTTAATCACTTATTTTCATTTGTTCCTCATTCATGTTTTGCCTTGGTCTAGGCATGGGAAATGAATTATGTTATAGGAAGAGAAGATCCATTTCTTGTTGGATATAAGTAACTGTTAATTATTCCAAGAGGGAATTTATACATGTGTGCATGAGAGTAATGGAAGTTGAGGAAGAACCATGCACAACTGAGACCCCTTGGAGTTTCCATCATTGATATTTCCTGACCAGTAGAACTAGAGCCCTATAAAAGAAGTGGAACAACATGAGGGACTACATTGCAGAGAAAGGAATTCATTTATTTGGGTTGTGCAAGCTGAAAGGAAAGAGAGCTGGTAAACTAGGATTGTTGTGTGGTTTGGAAAGCTATAAGAGCTTGATAGTTGGTTGTGTGTTAGAGTGGGCCTAGGACCCATCCTTATGGATTCATATCCTTGACTCAGGTGTGACCTATTGTTGATGTTTGGAACAATAGTATCTATAGTTGGGTGGAATGTTTGATGTATGCAACCAATTGGTGAATGGTTAATTTAAATATAAGTGATCTCTATGTTTTCTGTGTAATTTATATTTCATTGTGTATTTAATATCTTTGAGATGTATTTGCATTGTGAATTCTTATTGTTAATGTTGTTCATAGCTTGTTATTCATTTTAGCATGTTCTTGTTAATTTCATGTGCATATAACAAGTTTCTTGATTAATTAAAGATTGGTAACAAAAACTTGAAATTTCCCAAGAAGGTGAATTTACAGGTACCCAAGCAATGAGAACATGACATATTGATATTTAGAGTTATTTTGTGGGTGATGTGACCCATATTAGTGGTCTGGGGACATCACAGATTTGTATCAGAGCAAGGTTTACATTTTTTGGGTCGTGTGGGATGATTATAAATCAAAGATTTTGTGATTTTCATAGAGGCTGTGATAAGAGTAATGTCTAGGGGTCGAGCATGGTGAAATTTGGACATTAGAAGAATTGAAATTGGCTAAGGGAAGATTAATTGCAGAATTCCATGGCATCTTTGACAGAAATTTTAAAATAAGGCATTCTTGAAAATTTCAAAAAAATTATGAAATTTGGGAAAATTTGGGCATTTTCCCATACATGACGTGGAGGACACATGGTGGTGACATGGTGATGATGTGTAATAGGTGGTGTGGACTGCCACAGTGGCAAGGCCCTGGTGGAAGTTGGTGGAATGATGGCAAGTGACATGAGAGCCACACATGATAGTGGTATAGCCAATACCACAAACCATTGTCGCATGAGGGTGAAGCGGTTTTGGATTCCAACCTTTAGCCATGCAACACCACTCAAATCATTCAACATAGCATGGAGAAAATACTATTGCAGCCCATGGGGTTTGTTAAACCTTTGGAACTTTTGGGATGCGACATGGGCTCTCTGTTTTCGATCTCACCAAATCTCAACTGTTAGATTTGGAGGATGTGCAAGTAGTTCGTGTGTGCCAAGGAAATAAGTGAGGAATGGGACCCACTCATACCCAAAACCTTTGTTTGGGTGCCAGGTGGATGTTAGCAATGGATGGGACTCACCGGTGACATGGGCCACTCAGGTGGTGCCATGTGGAAATCGGTATGGGTGGGTCCCATTTTTAATAATATTTTATTATTCATGCACTGAAAGGTAAAGGGAGGATGACAAGAGGATGATAGGGTAGACTAGGTGGTTGGAGAGGGTGACATGGGATCCTCTCAGGGTTCCATATGGACCCATGGTGCCACAATGATAGTCTAGAGACATTTTCTTATTTTGGCCATAATTGGATCATATTAAGTCTAATTGAGATGAAAGTTTTGGGTTTTATCCATAGTGAGGTGGTATACAAAAGTTCTAAGGAGGGCCACTTTCCATTTCTTCTTGCATTTGTCAGAAATTGAAAAATAGTGGTTTTTAAATATCTAGGTCCAGATCACTGGAAAGCATTTGAATTAAGATGAATTCTTGGAGAGATTCCAGAAATCATAAATGAAAATAACCCATGAAGGAACTGGATAAATTCTAATGGGTTTGGAATGTAGATGCTGAAATAGGCCAAAATCCACTATTCGGGGCAACTTTTTAGGGATTTTTTAGATTTTCAAAAGAGGAAAAGTGATCCCATATCTCAAAACTAGAAAATTTAATTTAATAGACACTTTGCATACTCATCAATACAGACAACTTTGGTTTAATGCAAATTTTCTAGAAGTGCAATTATTGAGAGATAATCAGTTTTGATAAAAAAAAAATCCAAGTCTGAAAAAAAATATTGTAAAAAGGACAAAGTTGCAGATTCCAAATTGTTGTAGAAGCTTACTGGAGAAACACATGGGTAATATTATGGTTGTTGTGTGTTCACCATCATGATTGATATTAGTTCTCTATACACAAGTTCTCTTGGTTATTTCTATATTTTCTTTTTCTATTGACATAAGTTGGCCTTCTAATAAAATTGCACCAATGGAGAAAGTGTACAAATGAGGTGAAAATGGATTTTTCAAGAAGCCTTAAATTTGAATTTAGAAATTAGATTGAGACACATGAACATTCATTGGAAATTCGATTTAGAGGAGAATAATTTGTTATTATTATAATTGCGAGAACTTTGATATATTTCTTCATGAATTGAACATAAAAAAGGATCTGTAGAATTATTTGAATTTTTTTATAATATGTATAATTCTAAAAAAAATGATTTCTTGCACATTTTGCAAAATTAGAGGTATAAGAAGATAAATTCGAGCCTGGGATTACATATCAAAGTCATGGAGGATGCACAAAGAGACTACAATCATGAGAGAGAAGCCAAAGGTCAAAACATCAGTGTGGGTAATGATGAAACAAAATCTAATGGACATATGACTAGAATGTAACCAATAGAGTTGGTGGAGACTATGAGAAGCCTTAGAATGGAAGTGCAGAGTTACAAATTCGACAATGAGAAGATGATGAGAGAGAAAAATTAAATAAATTCTCAAATGATGCAAAGCCTAAATCAATTGCAGAGATAAGAAAAGAATGGATCATGTTCAATACATGAGCAAAAAGGTAGACATGATGAAAGAAGAGATAAATACAAAAGAACCGGTCATTCAAGAAGTGCTAGTATAACTCATAGACATCACTCAACTAGGAAATTTTCTACATCTGAAGATTCAAGGAGAAGTCCAGAGGTTTATCATGTTAGACATCAAAGAAGAAGACATGAGATGGACGATTTGCAAGGAGATATTAGAAAGATTATGCCACCATCGTTTGATGGTGAAAGAGAAAGGGAAGATGACGTTGAATCCCGATTGCTTAGAATCAGAAAGTATTTTCATTTGCACAACTAATCATCTAATCTAGAAGCTAGGATTGCTAAGTACCATTTGCATGGAAAAGATGCTATGTGGTGGGATCATTTGAATCAAGTTGAGCACATTAATGAGAGTAGGATCATTTGGAAGCAGTTTAAGAGATATTTTAAGAAGGAGTATCTTTCATAACACTATTATGACAAGAAAATGAAAGATTTCTTTGAAATCAAGTTGGGGAGCATGACCATGGGAGAATATGAAAACAAGTTCTTAGGATTGTTGAAGTATGTGGGGTTTATCAAGGACGAGAAGGTGAAGATACAAAGGTTTCTAATTGGACTGTCATATTAGTATAAACATGAGATTCAATATGATGATCCTAGAAATTTAACAGAGACCATTATAAAGGCTAAGTACTTGTATTATCAAGGAAAGGGAAGAGAATCTTTGCAGAAGCCTTGGAAGGACAATAATAACGAGAATTTTGATCAAAGAAGGAAGGGATTCAAGCCTCTCTTAAAAAAAAAAATTCCTAATACAAATCAGAAAGATCATCCTGCTAAGCATGAATCAAAGAGGGAAAACTCCTTGGAATAAAGAGGAAGATCACCAATAAAATGTTGGGGATGCAAAGAAGATCACATGTACAAGGATTTAGCTCATAGAGAAGAAAAAATGAATACCTTTCATAAAATCCAAGAAGCTACTATGGTAGAATACATGGGAAGAAATATGGCAAGAATATATGCAGCCTTAAAAGATGAACAAGAAGAACATCAATCCCATATGATTGAGGTGGAAGGTAAAATTATTAATTAGCATATTTATATTTTGATTGATTCAAAATAAATTTACAATTACATGGAACATTAATTAGTGGACAAGTTTCATTTGAATAAAAGTAATCTTGAAAAATCAATTTTGGTTCAACTAGCCACCTAAACCAAAACAAGGATCAATGAAATTGTAAAAAACTGTGCAATAAATCTGAATAGAGTGAATACTAATGTTGATATGCATATCATACCATTAGGATGTTATGATATCCTAATTAGAATGGATTGGTTGGAAAAGCATCATGCTATCCTAAACTATCATAACAAGACATTTACATGTCTTTATGAAGAAGGAAAACATAACATTGTGAAAGGAATACCAAGACCCATTTCTATAAGGGAGATTCCATCCTTACATTTGAAGAGATGTTTTAGGAAAGGATGTCAATTGTATGGAGCTCATGTGGAGGACCAAAAAAATACCAAAGGGACAAGCCTTGAATATTATTCAGTATTGCAAGAGTTTGAGGATGTATTACAAGAAATACAAGGATTACCACTAAAGAGAGATATAGATTTCTCTATTGATTTACTACCAAGAGTTTTCCTTGTGTCAAAAACTCCTTACAGGATGAGTACACCATAATTAAAAGAATAAAAAATGCAACTGGAATAATTGTTGAAGAAAGTGTACATACGCCCAAGTGTTTCACCTTGGGGAGAACCGATACTCTTTGTGAAGAAGAAGGATGGAACATTGAGGTTAAGCATTGAATTTAGACAACTGAATAAAGCCACTGAAAAAAAATACCATCTACCCAGAATTGATGACTTATTTGATCAACTAAGAGGAGAAAAGATATTTTCAAAGATATATTTGAGATCAGGATACCACCAAGTGAGAATCAAGGAAGAAAACATCAGTAAGATATATTTAAGAACCAAGTATGGGTGTTATGAATTTGTAGTGGTACCATTTGGACTGACCAATGCACCAATTGTATTTATGTGCTTAATGAATGTAATATTCATAAATTGCTTGGATAAGTTTTTCATTGTGTTCTTGGATGACATACTTATCTATTCTAAGTCAGAAGAAGAGAATGAACATCACTTGAGGTTGGTGCTGCAAATACTAAGGGAAAATTAGTTTTATGCCAAGCTAAGCAAGTGTTCCTTTTACCAAGAATAGATCCATTATTCAGGGCACATTATTTCAGAGAAATGCGTAGTAGTGGACTGAGAGAATATTGAAACCATTAGAGGATGGTCAACACCAAGGAATGTTTCAAAAGTCATATATTTCATGGGATTAGTTGGATACTACAAAATATTTATAGCAATTTTATCTAAGATTTTTCATCCCATCACTTCCTTACAAAAGAAGGGAATTAAATTTGAATGGACAACAAAGTGTGAAGACAATTTTAATTTGTTGAAAGAATTTCTTATTAGTGCACCTATTTTAAAGATTGCTGACCCAAATGAGAGTTTTTTGGCATGTGCAGATGCATGCAAAGAAGGTATTTGTGAAGTCCTCACTCAAAATGGGCATGTCATTACGTATGAGTCCAAAAATCTTAAAGAACATGAGAGGAATTATGCCACACATGATTTGGAGCATGTTTCTATAGTTCATGCATTGAATATTGGGAGAAATTATTTAATGGGAAAGAAATTTGAATTGAGGACATATCATAGTTGTCTGAAATATTTTTTTGAGCAACCAACTTTGAATTCTAGTAAAACAAGATGGCTGGAATTTTTAAGTATAACTTTGACATCAAGCATATCAAAGGAAAAATAAATAGAGTTGTTGATGCACTCAGCAGAAGGGTACATCTCATGCATGTTATAGCCATTAGTATGCATAGTTCATATTTAAAGAGTAGAATTGTATATGTTGTTGTTACAAACCAACATTACTTATAGGTAAAATAAAGCTTACAACTGGAAAATGTACAAAAAATATTTAAGGAATATGAGATGAAGGAAGACATATTACTTATGCATAAAAATAGAATTTATGTTCCTAGTTCCGAAGAACTTAGGAATTTGATATTAAAATAAATGAATAATGTTCCATATGCTAGACATCTTGGTTACCAGAAAACCATTGCAACAATAGGAAGCCAATATTTTTTTCTAGGAATGAAGAAGGATGTTGCTGATTACATTTCCAAATGTATGGAATGTCAAAGAGTGAAAGATGAGCATAGACACCCAGTATTTTTTCTACAGCCCTTACCAATTCCATAGAAGAAATGGGAAGTGGTAACCATTGATTGTATTACTAAATTACCTAGGACATCAAGAAAACATGATTCAATAATGGTAACAGTGGATAAATTGAAAAAGGATGCTCATTTTGTATTGGTAAAAATGATTCATACAACAACTAATATTACAAAGATTTATATGAGGGAAATTGTTGGGTTGCATGGAATACCTAAGGAAATTGTTTCAGACAGAGATACAAAGTTTACTTCAAACTTTTGGAGAGGATTATTTAAAGGATTTGGTACAAATATGAACTTTAGCACAACATACCATCCACAGTCAGATGGGAAGACAGAGAGAGTCAATCAAGTTATTGAGGACATGTTGAGAATGTATGTGACGGATAAGCCATCTATGTGGAAATATTACTTGCATTTGGTTGAGTTTTCCTATAATAATGGGTATAAAGATTCATTGGAGATGAGCCCATTTGTAGCTTTGTATGGTAGAAAACAAAATACTCTAGTAAGTTGGGACAACCCAGTAGACAAAGTGGTACTTGGGATAGAATTGTTCATGGATATGCAAGACCAAATGGATAAAATTAAATAGAATTTGAAAGCAGCATAGGATATACAGAAGAGTTATGAAGATAAGGACAAGAGAAATAGAGAATTTAAAGTGGATGCGCATTTTCTTTTGAATGTAAATCCCAAGAAGTGCTCATTAAAGTTGAGCAGTTGTACAAAGTTGGTAGCCAACTTGTGTGGTCCATTTAAGATATTGGATAGAACATGGCCAGTTGCATTCTGCTTGCATTTCTTTCTTCCATGAATGTGCATAATTTTTGGCACATGGGAACACCTACGGTTCAATGATTCAACAACACACCAAAAAAACCCTAACTACCGACCCTTTCGAAAACACCTACAAAGAAGGCGAAGTCTCACCCGAGGTAGAAGCAGGGGGGGTTACATGACATAGGCGTCTGTAACCAAGATTGGACATAGATTTGTGATAGTAACACTTCACAAAGTACTCTAGTAAAACTTAGAGGATGATATGCATTAGTTCATTAGCTTTAATAACATCGCAGAACCTTCCCTAAGAATAGATCAGCATAGTAATAATAAAGATTAATTACTTCAACCACTTAGCACATAGAAATGAGTTAGATCTAGAATTCATTCATAAAGAACAAGTAAAGAACTAAGAAACATCAGATATATCTATCATACATAATAAAAAAAGAACAAAGAAGATAAATGACAAGCACAAGCACAAGATAGCACAAAGCACACCAAAGACAAAAGATATACTTGGTTCACCCCAGTATGGGGATACGTCCACCAACTGCTTCGTCTTCTTTATTATTCTTCTGGATCTTAAATTCATCTGCTCCTGTGCACTAAGCCATAGAGTCAAGCTTTGCATAGGATAGGAGATCTACGCATTGAGCACCAAATCCTCCTTCCAAGACTAGGTTTAGGCACAAAGCCAACTTCTGTATAGAGCACAGAGCCTTACATACACATTCTGCTACATAGAGCAAATCAAAACTACTTTCACTTAGCTACCAAGACTTTACTCTTACATCCTCCCTTCTAAAATACATTCTTCTCTATTTATACTTTTACAATTCCTTATAAAAAGGCCTAAACATGGGTAAACCCATGGGCCGAAATCTCATAACCCTCGAGTTGTTGCTTCGCCTAAGCCTACTTCTTAGCGAGCTCCTGGATCATTTGTGTTGTAACAGGCCCTTCCAGGAGTTGTTCTACTATTGCAACCACTTGGTCCAGTTGTGAGCTCTGTCCCTCAATTTCTTCAAACACCTTGTAGGCGTCATCCTGCATGGGTTGCATCTTTTGCGTAACTTCCATTACTCTACCCTAGATGGCAGTAATATATAGCCGGACTGCACATTGTTCTTGAGATCTCTTCATTCTCTCAAATTTTGTGAGTAGCTTCATTTGCGCCTGCACGGTGAATTCCTATTTTTGTGCCTCATGTAATTGTGCTTCCACTTTCCTCATCTCTAGATATTTTGTGAGGCATTCATATGCCTATGCACTTCTATCGCTCTATTGTTTGCAATCTAAGGTGAGGGCCCTTGTCCTTATTATTGTGTTCTTGGCGGATTATTCCCTCTGGTCACACACCTCCTACAGGGTGCTTGGTACTACTTGGACCTCTAACTCTATTATCCTTGCTTGAAGCTATTGGATGGTCTCAACGAGCTTTGCCACTTGAGCCTCGACTGATTCTTGTTCCTCCTGTGCCAATACTAGCATAGAGCGATATGCTTTATTCACTGCTTCTTTGACTAAGGCTCCTTCTGCGAGCAATTTCTCCTTTTCTTTCTGTAGCTTCACTTTGTCCTCTTGGATCATCGCCTGAAATTATTCTTTTTCATTTTCATAAGAGGTTACACAGTACCGCGTTACGCGTAATTTCTCTAAGGCTTCATCCTTCTCTTGTTCCAAGGATTTTGTGGCCTTCTCCTTCTCTTCTTGGATTTTCTGAAGTCGAGCCTTTGTCCCATCTGCCAGTCTTCTCAATTGGGATGGTTCATCCCCAAATTCTATATTTTGTGATGAGGAAGGAACAGTAGGCACTATGCGAATGGAACAAATAGATTGTTGTACTTCGTTTAATTCCTTTTTGATCCTACCATATAGTTCTTCCCATTTCACTCAATATCTCTGTAAGATATCCTCGGAAGTATCCTCCATGGCTCTATGGACTAGACTGCTATCATCTTCCATGAGCATTGCCTCTAACTGGGGCTTACTGGCGCATGTCTTCTTTCTTGTTGAAGGTTTCTTTGGGGATACCTTCCTCTTCTGCGGTGTTACTTTTTCAGCAGGGGGATATTTCGGCAGTGTAGCTTCACCTTCTCCTTTCTTTTCTTCTTCATCCCCTCCTCCTTGTCCAAATTCTTGGTCTTCTCCTCCTCCTCCTCCTCCTCCTGGTGATCCAGATCCATTTTCTTTAGAGGCGTTGTCCTCCTCATCTTTCTTTATATTCTGGATGTCTTCCTGCTTCTTCTTCTTCTCCATCTCATTGGACTGTCCAACATGCTCGGACTAGGTGACCAAGGGGATTCCTATGGTGTCATTGTCAGAGAGTTTTGCATCAGCAACAGGTACAGGGAACTCCTTCAGCCAATCCTTTGTGATCTGCTCCATGTCATCATATGTTATCTTGTAATATGACTGCAACTCTTCCTTTCTCTCATCTCTGCACATAGTGATATAGATGAAGTGTGGATCTATGTGTAATTTTTCTATTGTTCTATACTGGTGCAGGGTGCATGGTTTCATGCATGAAAATTCTTCAATGGAAACCTTCAGTTGCTGATAATATGCATGGAACATAGTGTTTGACTGCCATTTCTTTGACATGTTGGTGTACCATAAGGTAGAAAACCTAGCAGACAACGGATCTGATGGTTCGATCCCTAGAAAGGTGGCTCCTTCAGGCATTTTCCAAGTGACAAATGCGATTAACACAATCATCCAGCTGAAGTGGAAATCGTATCCCAAATCCTCAGTTTCGTGGAAGTATTTTTCCAGTTCATTGACGAGGTAACTTGCCCAATTCATTTGCATGCCCTCCACACATTTTCATGTGAGGTCCACCACGAACCCAATGACCTGTGTGGGGAGGTTCTTTTTTATGAGCTTACCAGCTATGATTTGGAAAGCGATGCGCACTACACCATCTTGTATAGAGGCTACCTTGTAGCCTCACTTTCCTTTTTCAACTTCGCCATATGCTTCCTTGACACATTGTGCCAGGGAGAGGTCTAAGGCCTTCCTTGGGTAAAATTGTTGAGGGTCAGGTCCCTTCATTCTTAATCCTTTAATCTAGTGGATCAACGTTGGATCCACAGTAATCCTTCGGTCAAGCCACAAGTATCCACCATGATAGCACGACAAGAGGATTTTAATGCAAGTGTGAACCTCCTGGTGGTGGCCAAAATGGGGAATCTTCATCACGTTCAGGACAGTGGACTCCACCAGTGCCTTAATCCATGGCTGGGAGATGATGCGAGGATTCTTCCCAGTTGAGTTCATCAGGTAGCGGTGGGGCGCTAGAATAACATAGTTCTTTTTGTTGCCCAGATTGAGATCGTTGTTCTTCAATAACGGAATCTGTCCCAACTGACTTCCAATTATGCGTATTCCTTTCGGGATGTACGCGGTGATTAGGGTGTATTCATAGTCTTAGGGAATGTTTTCATGGTTAACCATGCCATCCAAAGGCAGGACATACTATGGTAATATCGACGAGATCTGCTTCACATTAGCCAGATCATTGTGATGCTTACTTCATTGTTCAGTCACGGGGTTAGCACAGCCAGAACATCGTTCAGTTGAAGGGGGAGCCTGTAGTCCCCTAGTTGATGATTCCTAGACACCTTCAGATAATTGTCTGTTGTCCATTATCATCTTGAGGACCTCCTCGACAGACTTCTCTAATTCATTAGGTTCACTCAACATTCTCACTTTTTAAACGGAGATGTCGGGGTAGGCGAATGAACAGGAAGGGTAAACAAACGGATGGTGATGTCTAGCTTCAGATAAAACAAATCAATAGAAAATCAATTCTCTTCTTGACAAAGATAATAATGGGTGGAAAAAAGTGGTCCTGACACAGCATCTGACAGGTTAAATAAGCAAGCATTGTAACGAATTCCTCCAACATGTAGGAATGCTTCCATCAATGCGAATTTGTCCGTTATGGGGCGGTCTCAATGTGCCAAATGTGGTCCATGATCCATCATCCAACAAATTCATTTTCAATTCATTTCAGAGCATTGTTCTAATGGTCAAGGCACCTCCAATGGTCATATAGCTTTGCCGGGGGAAGTCTCATTCTGCGCGGTTCTGTTGTTCCGGCGAGGTTCAAATCCTACAAACCTGCCTCCTGCGAGGTTCTAGTCTATGAAGTCTTCCATCTATTCTATGTAGTTTCTTGTTGATTTTCCACCTTATCTTTCTTTTTATTGAGCTTCCTTGCCTTCTTTCTTGTGATCTGAGTCTCTCTAACTGCTTCTGGAATCCTCTTTCCATTCTTGTTTTTATCTTCTCCTAGTGGGGTGACTTCACACTATTGATGATCCCTCAAAGGATATGAAGTTAATATCCCTTCTCTTAGTACTTACTAAGTGGATATACTTCTTTCTTGCATGGATAGGTCATTCAAACCTTCTTGTATTCTTTCAACCTTGCTAGCAAATTCTCTTGCCTTATGTTGCTTTGACTTATTCTCTCGTTCTTCTATTATTCGATGTATTTTTCTAGCTATGAAATCCCTTAGTTCTTACTTTTTTTTTTGTATCTTCCTCCTATGCTTTCCTTCTAATATGATCTTTATCAATACAAGTCTTACCTAACAAAAGTGGGAAACGGGCGTTGTTCTCAACAAACTTAATGACTTCAAATTCTTCTTCAGTCGATGTTCCATGAATAATAATAGGTACATTGGTAACTCTTCCACATAGGGTTGTCATATTTCCCTTAAACAAGCCTATCCTTCCCAGTGAAGGTACCACAATAGGATTTCCAAAAATTTCCCAAGTTTCTTCTATCATAACATTCACTTGTGTTTCCTCATCCAAGATATAGTTTATTGCGAAGTCTTTTATTCTTTCACTTATGCGTTGTTTTACTTTCAGGATCTATAGTAAACTGACATCTTTGTGATCATTCATTGTTTCTTTCAAATGTAATAACATAGTGTGAGATTTCTCTGATTATTTCTCTATATGATTCTTTAACATGCTCTTAGTCTTTTGATTTCCTTCATAGTTTTCTTGTCTCATGTTCATTCTTTCAACTTTAGCAATCATCCTTGGACAATCCTCAACCTCGTGACCAACAATTTTACAACAAAGAAAAATAGGACCTCTACCAAGGCATTCCTTAGCAAGATGTCCCAGTCTTTTGCAATTATAGCACAAATTCAATCCTCTTTTTCTTTTAAATGTTCCCCAACCTCTCCTGTACTATGCACTAGGATCACAGTACTAGACCTGCAATCTGCAAAAATTCTTTCTAGGTTCTTGCATCCATTTATTAGTCCAAAAATTCTTTCTATGCATAGGAATAACATATATTTCTTCATTTATATTAGCTTTACCTAGATAATATCTTTCTTTCAATTGCACCCTATCCTTCATACTATGACATAATATATTAAACATATGTAAATTCATGCTTTCAAAACAAAAATTTTCACTTGTATTACTCTTATCAAAGAAAAAATCTTTACCTCTTTTAAGATCTTACCTCTTTTCTTCAGATCATATTTCTTTCTTAGAACAAAGCTTCACAAGTCAAGTAGAGTGTTGCACACCTCAGCAACAAATCTACACATAGAGATTCTCTTTTCTTTACTTCAGTTGTCAGCAATCATAGTTTCAGGTCTCGACAATGGAACCATTTGTTGGCATAGGGGCAGACCCAGGGTTCAACGCTTCAACAGTGCACCAACAAAACCCTAAGTATCGTCCCTTTCAACAACACCTACGAAGCAAGTGAAGTCTCACCTGACGTAGAAGCAGGGGGGATTACAAGACACAGGCATCTGTAACCAAGTTGGGACACATATCTGTGATAGTAACACTTCGTATAGTACTTTAGTTTTTAACGCTCTGTAAATTCCCAGAGGTTGTTGGGAGGTAGAAGAAATTTATCAAAGGTAACTTTATCCAACCACTTCGAAACTTGAATCTAGCCCTTCCAATTTCAGAGAGGGATCTCTCTGTAAGACTTAGATATGTTTCAGGTTTTAGATATTAGGCTAGTTGAATAAGTAGGACTGTGTTGTTTTGTTTTATAAAATGGCTGAAATATTGCTTACGCATCCATTGGGCTATGGGGTGTGTCTTAAGGTTTGAGATCTGAGAACATATTTCATAAGGTTTCATCACAGTGAAGGATAATGCCAATGTTGGATCCTTTATAATTTAAGGTGATGGATAACATAAATAGATGAGATAATCAACTATAATAAAGAAGCATTCAAGAATTTATTTATCACAATATTAGAAGACAAACATTTAGATCTTTAAAAGCCAGAAACAGAGTACACGAAGATAAATTCTGCAACTTTAACTTCTTTTAAATGATCGGATGTAGAAAACAAAATGATAACGAATATAGATAAACCATTAAACGAAGAGGAGTAAACATCACCAACAATTAACACATAGGAATCCTGTGAATCATCCCTTTTTAGTACTGGTAGATCTCTTAAAAAAGATTACAGTTTATATCTTTCTTGGGCATAAAGATAACCCCTCAATACTTTGAAGTTTGAAGTATTTATAGAAAAATAAATTACAATTCGGTCCTTTCATTAATGATTAGGACGTGGTAGAATCCAAATATAACTACCTAGCTAAAAAAATACAAAATTATAGGAACTATTAATGATCTGTCGGATTCTTTGAGATGATTTCAGAAATGTTGTTGGTGAGTCATCAACTTGAATTTGACTACTCGGTGTGTTGATTTGTACATCTGCATCATATTCTATTCAATTAAGTCACAGATGTGTCCCATCTATGCTAACTGGGAATGTTGACTTTGAGCTGCCTTCGTTACACCTCGTCCGTCTCTGTGTACTTAGTGAAAGTGGGTTTGGTGATGAAAAGATACTTTATCTCTTGTTGAATATTCAAGTATAATATCAGAGTTTCCAATAAGGCTTTGCCTGTGATACTACCTTTTATGCCTATGAACTTAGACCCATCCTTCACCATTGTGAGAATATTCTGTTTATAATCTGAGAGAGTAATAAGCTTATTGTTGATCACAAAATGTCTTGGGAGACCTTTCTTCTGCAAAGCTTTAGTTTTACTGAAAAACCTCTGTACTACAACATCCATTGCCTGAACTTTGTCCTTGAGTTGCAACATTATTCCCTTCTTGGTCAAGACTCTCTTAACTTCAAGAATTGTTTCAGTCCTGTCCTCAATTTGCAGATCTTCCAACTCTTCTTTTGATTTAGAATATAAGAATTTGATTATCTCATGGGCCACTGTAGGAATTTCTCCCAGTTCTCCCTTTATCTCGTCGATGGCCTGTTTGGCTCTCTGTACTAGATCATGTTGTTCAAACATTATTTGTATCAGGGGCCAAATCTATGTCACTGATTGACAGATGTCTATCCAAATATTTTCTTTAGCCTCTAACATAGTCTTAGCCATGACTGTTTCTTTCTCCAACTGCTGCAGTTACTATTTGAGTTTGTCTGACTTATGCCTCTCAGTGTTGTCACTGGCATGGAGTGTGGAATTCATATTTTGGATATTTTGAATCTCTTCTTGCAGTTTTTTGATTTCTACCCCTTGCAGAGTCATATCTTTCATTTCTTTTGCCAATTGGTCTGTTGCATCTGGAGTTGTCACTGATGTTGATGTTGGAATTTCCCCTATGGTAGTTGATGTTGTCGTTTTTGTATTGACTCCTATGATCAGGACTATGTTCAATGGTATGACTTCCATTGGCATGTTCTGCTCTTTTTCCTTAGCTAGCTTGTCCAGCTCGTCTTCCATTTCTTTAATTTGAGCATTCTTCTCCATGATCAACTTCAACATATCCTCTTTCTGGCCTTCAGTCTTGGCCATCTATTTATCTTGTGGGTATTCAGTAGCAGATATTTTTAATTGTTTCCTCGGGGTGTCTATGTCATCATTCTTCCTTTTTACAAGCTCTTCAACTACATTGATATTGGTTGGATCATAACCAATTTTGAGCACCATTTCTTCGAGGGACTTAATTTTTTTATCCTTTGTGAAAGAGGACATCGTCTCCAACTCCATTTGAGTCTGGACATTGTTCAATGAAAATGGTAGCTTTACTGCGGTCGTGGAGGTGTTCACCAAGGTGGAGAAAATCATTTCTCCAGTCAGTCTCTGTAGGTCCATCTGATTAGTCAGATGTACTTCTTAAACATCAAACTCGAAAATTTCCCTTTTATAATCACTATGTTAGTTTGTGGATGTTTTTTTCCAAAACTGGTCATAGGTACTATTTATCAGCATCTCTTTTTTCTTCTTAATCAGGTTGTATTTCTCAAAGAGGTTCAGTCCTGCAAGCTCCTGCGCATCTTTGGTTATTAGTGTTGTATCACCCTACTTATTTGACGAGGAGGTGGACATCGTCTGTTGGATTCCTGAGGAAAATGGAGAATGCTCACCTTCCATGACAGTGGTAGACTAAGTCTCTTCTCCACCATACCTATCAGGCATATGACTGGTCTTGGGCCTTTTTCTATAAACCTGGAAGTCATCTGTCGAGACTTAAGTGATCGAGGGAGATGCCTCTTTCCTAGGTCTTTTCTCTGCAGGCACCTGAGGAATAATAGTCGGTGAAATACTGGCAGAAGGGGGTTGTTGATCCATATATGTCAGAGTGTTCTCCTCCCACTCTATCTCATTCATGAACTTCTCAATTTTTGGTTTGGGAAGATTAGCGTATGGAGAAATTTTATTCCTTAGTTTGGTTTCTGTAATTATCCCACATGGATCGTAATGCCAAGAGAAACTGATACTGAATTTCATTCTTTTAAAAGCTTATTTCCCTCCTCTCCTATAGCCTGAATTTTACATATGAAATATCCTATATGTCCCTTGATCCTCAACTGTTGTTTCTTTTTGAAGGCCATGAAGTGAATATCATCGGAGTTGATCATTCGTGTAATGTACTCCAGGGAAAAAATCCTGACGGGTAGATATTTGGGGAGTTTATATGGTGGAAGCTCACAACCATAGACTCTGATCTCTATGTGATTCTGGTAGAGGTACCAGTCACCGGTTTTTTCCATATTTGACAGGTGCATGAGTCTCTGAATTTCTTCATTAATCCTGGGTTCCTTCCGTCCGCTCAACATGCTTACCACTGGGTGGTAAAATTGATCAATGAACTATTTGAAACTAAACTCTGATGAGTTATTTCTAAGTAGAGATGTCCAAGAGGTGATATCTTGCAGATGGCCCTCCTGGTCTCGTTTCTACATAGAAAATGAGAACTTCTCTGCTTGAAAGAAAAGGAACATGTAAGCTAACATGGAATAATATTGGAACATGCCTTCTGTAGGAAACTTGAAAAGTTGCTCGTGGATATTATCGACCAAAAACTGACTGAAATTAAACTAGATGGCAACCTTCTCTTTGGTGGAGAAAACAGACATGAAACCCAAGATGGGTTTGTCCACCCATTCATCTGAATAATACCTAAGAAAACATCTCAAGGATGAAATGACTTGATTACTTTTTGTTGAGAACATGGAGGACTGATAAGGGGGATTTTGCTTGGGGAATTGGGCACTCTCAAGGAGGAAAAGTTTGAAAATTTGAGTCCTCTTGGGAAAATATAATTTTTGGTACATTTTAGTTAAGATTTCAATGGTGAGAGGGGAAAGGGATTCTGATCTAGAAATCTGCATCATTTGGTCAATGGTTTTAGCTGTAATGGTGAACATAGTCTCTCTGGATGATGAGACGATAACTCTCTGAATGGAAAGATAGTGTTCTTGGCACTTGAGGGTGAACTTGGGGAAATGGTGAATTTAGGGGAAAAGATACAGTTGGAGATTGGACTCCTAGAGTCCAATCATGTCACTGTGGTCTAGGAAGGTGTCTCTGAACCATGAGTGTAATTCAGCGAAATTGAATTTGCATCTGGGTTTTGAAATCAAGTAATCCTTATCAGCCAGAGGGATCTAGTCAAGGTCGACGGGAGGTGGGAGGAATGAATTTCCATCGATCTCTGAATGTTTTGACTTTGGTGCCATCACTTTGAATGGTATCTGCAAAAGTTTGAAAAATACTGACACTGACTGTAATGTCCAAAGGTTAATTGCTGTTGAAGGAGAAAGGGAGAAGAGGATGAAGATTTCAGCGGCGTCTGGATCATGAATGGTGAAGAAATGGTGAGAAATGGGACTATTTGGATGAACGGGTATGAGTTGGGGCACAGGGGAGAAGTTAACAAATTTAAATGGTAGGTTTGTCCACATTGATTGGCCAACGAATATCTCAGGGATGAGGTGGAGGATAGAGGATAGGTGACGGGTGATTGGGTAAAGGTACACTAGTAGAATAATGACACATGGCTTATGAGTAGCGGTAGTGGACTGTGATGTCATGAGGCGACAGTGGTATGGGAAGTTCGTATGGCAGTTTACTTGGAGGGGGGAGTAGAAAGTAACTGGTTTAGAGAAAGGGGTGTCCGAGTTAACACAAACGCACCACGTTAGGATGGGACCCACCAGGGAATACGACCAACTTGAACCCCCCCCCCCCTCCGTTAAGGGTCGAACGGTCGGGGGGATCCGATGTTGAATATCGGTCGTGGATCTAAGCACCCTTTGCTCAGCCGTTGATTTTAGTGCACCCTTTAATCATGGAGCACGATTCACATTTCATTACAAAAACTTAGGATAATTCGTTTCTTGTGGGTTTTTTGTGCTTCTTCTTTTCATTTTGCCACCAAGGGGTTAGAAAAAAACCTTCTAACATTGAAACAAAGAACCTCATCCAACTTTATGCTTGTTTGATTGAAAGTAAAATAAACTAACATATGTCCTAATCTATTTACCTAACACATTTAACCTAGATTAGATTGCTGGGCTAAAAATTACTCTACCCTGGGTCAATTTGATCAAGTTTAAATAGTTTGATCAAATTTATTCACTAACTAACCTATCTACTTGGCTAAGATTAAACATTTTAGCCAAGTTTTATTCACTAATCCTATCAGCATAAATTCAAAAATACTTGACCATGGTTAGATTATATGGATCAAGCCATTATTATTGCATGGGGCCTTATTGTTTTTCTTTTATGCCCTCTTTTATTATTTTTCTTTTCTTTCTTTTTCTTTTCTTTTCTTTTTCTTTTTCTTTTTCCTTTTCTTTTTTTTTCTTTTCTTTCTGTTTCTTTTCTTTTGTAAATAATTTGTAGAATGAAATATTATTTACAACCAAAAATACAACTAGAGTAAAAAAATTCTAGTCACCAGTTGCTCCTATGAAACATAGGGTTATAATAGTGGCTCCACCTAGGGATGGTTCTCTCCTTGTAAGGTGCCAAGAACCTACTTCCTGATGTCTTGAAATGTTTTCTCCATTGCTTCCTCTGCAATTTGATTTATTTTATTTTGAAAATTTGGTGGCACTGGTCAGTGGCTTAGGGCCTTATCTACGGGCTTCATCCGTCTAATCAACATCAGCCACACATAACCTAAATGTAAAATAAATGGTTTGTATAGTGGAAATGGATTACTAAAATCTTTATTGCGGTGGTAAGTAATGCTTCAACATCCTGCCATTTACAGGTCCACCTAGCAATTTTGTTCCATCATTGTCTTTGAGAAAAAATGTGTTATTTCCTCTAAATGCCTGAATGATGTAAGGGCCTTTCCACAAGCTATCAAACTTTCCATGTTTACCCTTATCCTCATTTGTGGAATCCCACTTCAGCAACAAATCACCCAACTCAAAATCATCCTCTTTAGTTCTCTTGTCATAAGTCTTTTTGATACCTTCCTGGACAACCTGAGTCTTGTTGTACACTTCTTCTCTGGACTGTTGCAACTGAATCATCTGATTTATTCTTCTTTGGGTATCATTTGGCTCTACTTGCACTTCCTGCAATAGTTTCATAATAGGGACCCCCAAATAAGAAGGAAACACTTCCTCAGTACCATATATCAACTGGTATGGGGACATACCAATTGATCTTTTGGTGCTCATTCTATCATCCCAGAGCGCATGAACCAACTTATTATGCTAGGACTTGTTGTTCTCTTGTAGTGTTTTCTTAATGATATTCACTAGACTTGTTAAGCCCTAATATTGACTCATTACCCCTTAATTGGGGCATATTACATTAGTAATTTTATTTTATTTATGTCGGATTTATTCCATTAGCTGTAATTATACCTCCTAGTCTCCTATATATATATCAAGTAGACATTTTCATTTGGAATCATCTTGGAATTGTACATTTATGTGGGCATAAGGAGGTTTCCCCTTCGAAGAGGCTTATTATCTGAATTTATCTCTTTTTCAAGGTGGTGAGTACTTATTCTAAGGTTTTTCTATTCTATATTGATATTTGGCTCTTAACATATGGTATCAGAGCTCAAGGTCTTGGCGTTTCGCTACTACATCTGAGACACATTGGAATTTTTGCTATAACTTGTTTTCTAAAACGTTTCAGAAGGAACGACTTGGAGGATATTTATTATACGGATCAAGGTAAGTTGGGTTAAAATTTCAGCTCTTGAAGCCTTATAATTTCGGAGATACAACCTATGCAAGATAGGGTTCTAGAATCATCTTGAACTAAGTCATTGCGGAATTTTCTCTATAAACTTGTTTTTGTAACGTTTCAGACCCTGAAATATGGAGGATATTCACATACATTAGTAAGGTATTTTTGGTAATAATATCAGCTTCTGGGTCATGTTACATTTGTAGATACACCCTGTGGAAGATAGGGCATCTGACTAGTCCTATTGACTAGTCTCAAGAAGGTGTTCTAGGTAAAACAATCATAACTACTTCCTAGAGTATCCAAATTGAGTGATACTGGTTGCATTGGATAGTGGGCGGTCTTTAGTATTTTTGGTACAAGTTACAGAATTTTATATCAATTATTTTTTGTGGGGCATACTATACATGTGACATCTCCTGGAAAGGCCAAAAATAAGCAAGTTGTGGGGAAGTTATCGTAAATTCCACTTGGCACATCCAATTTTGATCAAACCTATGGAATTGCAAAAAAGAAATATCAGAGAACTACAAAAAATAAAGTTTCATACCCAAAAGGTCTGAAACTTTGGAGATACAGTAGAAGAAATATTGTCTAGTAGAACCACCCCAAAATCAAGGTTCAAAAGTGATACTTGGCCAACATGCCACCAAAAAAGGGAAATTCTACACCAAATAAGACTCTAGATAATCCTACATGGACTCTTGATGAAGGTGAAGAAATGCGTAGGGACATAAATGATTTACAAAATAAGACAGTAACAAAAGATGAACTACAAGAGATGATGGAGGGTTTAAAAGGGGAGATCATGGAAGGATTGAAAATTTTCATAATAGAGAGGACACCTGAAAGTGAAAATGTATCCCATGAAATTCATGATGAGGACACAAGGAAGGTGAGTCAAGAATGTATAAATTCCAACTTTGGGTTGAATACCAACCATGCTCCTAAGATTGATATGAGGAAGTTTGATGGCAAGGACCCAATCATATGGATACTTCAGATGGAGCAATTCTTTGATCTACATAATGTGCCACATACACAAAAGGTATGAATTGCTTCTTTATATTTACAACCCAATCAATTTGTATCGTATCGATGGCTTTGTTCTCGCAAATCACTCATCACTTGGACAATTTTCACGGAAGAAATGATAGTACACTATGAGGATATAAGGAGCAATACCTTCTTTATCCAATTGATAAATCTCAATAAAAAGGGTTTAGTTACAAAGCACATTGAGAACTTCCAAAGATTGAATATAAAGGTAATAGATATTCCAGATGAGCACTTGATTGATGTATTCATAGGAACTTTAAAGGATAACATTTAACATGAGGTTCGCCTTTGGGAACCCAAATCATTGGAGAATGAATTTAAGGTGGAAAGAAATGTTAAAAGTAAAAATATGGTTATGGCTACTAGAAGGACCAATCCCAACATCTATAGAGAGAATAATGCTCCTTCTTCTAAAACACCTCAACCTACAAGGTTGACACCTCAACAATTGGAGGAAAGAAAAGAAATTTTTTTATGCTTTAATTGTGACAACAAGTACAGTAAGGGACATAAGTGTGGTGAGAAGAAATTATTCTACATAGATTGTGAAGAGGAAGAAGAACAAGTACAAGAACCATCTCAAGATGAAAACATAGAAGCAATTTCATATTAAGAGTTGACTTGCACAATATCGTGTAATGGATTGGATGGAATTAGCACTCCTCAAATCCTCAAGATTGAAGTATACATCAACAAGAAAAAGGTAATAGTCCTAATTGATTTTGGAGGTACTCATAATTTCATTCACTATAAATTAGCCAAAGCTCTCAATTGCTTTGTATATCTAGTGCCAGAGTTTCAAGTAATGATTGCAGATGGAGGAACTATCAATTGCTTGGGAAAATGCAATAAGATCAATATTGCTATGGGGGAATATGTAATGAATAGTCCAATTATTGCTATACCCATGGGTGGTGTTGATGTTGTACTAGGAATCCAATGGTTACAATCATTAGGAACAATGGCTTTTAATTTTCAAGAACTTTTCATGCAATTTTCATTGGAAGGAAAAGAAATTGAGTTAAGAGGTATCATAGGGAAACCCGGTAAGGTGATAAACTCTAATGGCATGACAAAATTATTGAAAAAGGGGCATGAAGGCATTATTGCACAACTATGGTCACTAGATTTTCAAACATCTAAGCCATCTATTCCTCAAGATCTCCAACGGATCATTGATAAGCATTCCAAAGTATTTGAAGATATTCCCAAAGGTATTCCACCCACTCGAAATCATGATCATGAAATTCACCTAATTCCTAGGAGTGTTACTCCTAACATCAAGCCATACAGATACTCTTATGCCCAGAAGAGTGAAATTGAGTGCATGGTTGAAGAAATGTGAGAGGCTGGAATTATTAGACCTAGCCAAAGTTCTTACTCTGCACTAGTGGTAATGGTATTCAAGAAAGATAGCTCCTGGCATATGTGTCTGGACTATAGAGAGCTCAACAAGATCACTATTAAAGATAAGTTTCCTATTCCTATCATTGATGAATTGTTATATGAACTACATGGAGCAATCTATTTCACAAAATTGGATCTCCGTTCAGGGTATCATCAGATTAGAATGAAGGAAGAAGATATCCCCAAAACAACATTCCGAACTCATGAAGGCCATTATGAATTTTTGGTCATGCCTTTTGGCCTTACAAATGCACCTTTCACATTCCAAGGGTTGATGAATTCCATTTTCAATCCCTTCCTTCGAAAATTTGTGTTAGTATTTTTTTATGATATATTAATCTATAGGAAGTCTTGGGAGGATCATGTGCAACATCTTGATAAGGTGCTACAACTACTAAAGGAGCACCAACTATATGCCAAACCATACAAATGTTTCTTTGGAGTGAAGGAGGTAGAGTATTTGGGTCATATTTTATCTCCTGAAGGTGTTAAGGTAGACCCTAACAAGATTAAGGCCATGATGGACTGGCCGATTCCCAAAACATTGAAAAATCTTAGAGGATTTTTGGGTTTGACAAGTTACTACCGCAAGTTTGTTCGGCACTATGGAAGAATAACAACACCTTTAACGACACTAACTAAGAAGGATGCATTTTCATGGAATCCAAAGGAAACTAAATATTTTGAACAACTTAAAGAGGTGATGTGAAAATCTCCTATCTTGACCACTCTAGACTTCACAAAAACCTTTATTATCGAATGTGATGCCTCAGGAAATGGAATTGCTGTTGTCCTAATGCAAGAAGGAAGGCCCCTGGATTTTGAAAGTCGACCAGTCAAGGGAAAGGACTTACACAAACCCATTTATGAGAAGGAAATGATGGCAATACTACATGCATTGAAGAAATGGCGTCCTTACCTAATAGGTAGGCACTTCAAGGTCAAAACAGATCATGATAGTCTTAAATACTTATTGGAACAAAGACTATCTTCAGAAGAACAACAAAAATGGGTAACCAAGATATTGGGTTATGATTTTGAAATTGTCTATAAAAAGGGGAAGAAAAATGTTTTGGCAGATGCACTCTCAAGAAAGGATGAAGATGTTGAGTCCCTTCTCTGTGCTATCTCGGTCATCCAACCCTATTGGATAATAGAAGCAAGGGATGAATGGAATGTTGGATTACTGAGAGGGGGGGTGAATCAGTAATAGCGTAATTATAATCCTTTTTCTTCAAATGTTATATCAATGTAGAATTATTATCCAATAATGAGCAGTAAGAAATAGACAATCACACACATACACAGTACACTAGTGTTTTGCGTGGAAACCCAAATCGGGAGAAAAACACTGAATGCTTTTTCTTATATGTCTTGAAGAATTACATTCATTGGAAGCACCAACTTCCTTTGTTTTCCAACTGCAACTAGAAAGAGGCTCCAACCCCCTATTTTTTCAGGCTACAACTTGAGGGAAGCTCCAACTCCCCAATTCTCTAGCTACAACCAGAAGGAGGCTACAACCCCCAATGTTCTCCGGCTACAACAGGAAGGTGGCTACAACCACCTGTTCTTGCCCTGTCCTACCACCCTGAAGTAGAAGTAGAATGATGGAACCACTGTCATGCTATCACTGTGAGATATACCATTGTAAACCTGTACCAATAAATCCGAACCATGCATCAACCATGCATAAACCTGTACCTCAACCTGTAATCAACCTGTACCATAAACAAGTGCATCGACCATGCACCAACCTGTAATCAACCCGTACCATAAAAAATTGCATCCAACCATGTACCAAGTATGTACCAATCATGTGTCAACTACTCATCAACTATGACTCATCAATATGTACCAACATCATCAACTATACACCTCATGTATGTCCGCCAACTCATCAACTACTTGTCTCAACCATGTACTCAACATGTACCACAACCAAAATCCCTCATCAATTTCATCATACAAATCTTATTTGTAGCTCTATAATAGACCTAGTTTATGTGATCACATTCCTGCAAACCTTCCTTAACTTTAAAAACAAGAGACGATCATTTTCATCAAACTTTTCTTTAGTCTCACATGTCTAGTTTTGGATTAGTGAACAACCCTAACTTGAAGTAATCATAACTTTGAACCTGTAATGTATAAATATCTGAAACTGATATACAATTTTCTCCAGTGTGTTTTATGCAATTCCTCCAAGTGTCACTACTTGGAAACTCTCAGAAAAAGAGTTATATAAAAAATGACATACCTTGTTGAATTCTAGCTTATTCTAGAGAGCGACCTTGTAGAGCGTGTCCTACACAAAATATTTGATGAATTGATCTGAAACTGTTAAAAAACATACTAAATACTATCCCCTAACAAAAAAATTTGGTCTCACTGAATGTGGATTTGTTATGTAGAAGTTATGACATGTTAAACTGAAACACCTGATTTTGACTAGTTTCAGGACTGGCCACAAACCCTATTTTCCACGGAGTGTAACTCCCAAAGTACAAGGACCCACAAGCTGGATTTTTTACCACAGATACTTGGATATTTTTTCTCACTTTCATATAAATTGTGTTGTCTGAATCATTATAGAAAAAGAATTATAGCGAAAATGGTGAGATGACCTGTAAATAACATACCTTTGAAAGCACCATCAAAAGAATTTATCCTTCCTTGCATTTCGGCCTTCGTTTCTTCACCTTCACTCAGAATTCCGGTTTAGATATCCTTGGTTACCTCAAACACATATATATATTCAATATTCTCAAGTGTGATTCAAATGAGAGAGCCTTGCCTCTTATTTATACTCTCCAAGTAGCTTCCTTAAAAACATCTTCTAGGTCACTTGGCCCACTTTCCTTATTTTAGGGTTGGGTCCACTTCTAATTTATCCATTAAATTTATTATTGAAATAATTCATTTTGTATTCACTTTTAATTATAATACACTCATCACTTAACTTTATTATTTACCTTTAAAATCTCTTAAACCACTTTGATTACTTTGACCTTTTGGGGCTTCTAGATGACATATGAGGGTCCTCCAACTTCGTAAGGCCATAACTCTCAAACCGTGAGGAGTTATGTGACATTCTACAAACCACCAGAAATGGAATGAAATGTACTATCCATATATAATAGTATTATATGAAAATATATCACAACTCATATCATTACCCATCAAATAAACTTGGGTCCATTACCCAAACCTAGGGTCTCCAACTTCTCATGGCCATAACTCTCTAACCGTGAGGACTTATGTGACGTTCCACATACCACTGGAAATGACATGAAAAACACTATCCATCTAGGATAATTTCCCTAACAAATTCACTTTCCTTCATCTCATTATTCCACAATTAAGCATGGGTTCTCTTACTCCACAAAGCATCTTCCCGTGAGGGCTTTCACCATAAGGGGACCACTTTGGAGTTCATCCATATTTACTTCTTATAAACAATGACAAAACAATAATGAGTCATATTTACATCAAACAATATTGGGTCCATTACCCAAACCTTTGTGCCACGTGTCTTTCTTCAAGGGTTGACATCAATGACAACCAACCTTAATCAACAATCTCTCCCTTTGGCATTGATGGCAACACTCAGATACAACACTGAAATCATATCACTCATGCTCCCCCTAGAACCATGCCTCTATCCTCTGCATCTAATAAATCTGCTACTCCTGGAACCATGCCTCTGTCCTCTACATCTGATAAATCTCCCCCCCTTTGTCATCAATGGAAAAGGTATCTTTCCATCCAGGGCTTCTCCCCCTGACAGACTGTCCTCTTATGGTGCTTCCTCGTGTACATCTAAGACATATAAGATTAGCATTCAAAAATCATATTCAAAAATCATTCAAAAATCATTCATTTTTGGAGTAGAAATAACTACAAGTCTTTGGTGAAGATATTCAAAGGCTTCCCATGGAAGTGGTTTTGTAAAGATGTCTGCTACTTGTTCTTTTGTGCCCACATACTCAACTCTGATGTTCTTTTCTGCAACCTGTTCTCGTAGAAAGTGATACTTGATTAGAATGTGTTTAGTCTTGGAGTGCATCACTGGGTTTTTTGAGATACTAATGGCACTTGTATTATCACAATATATTGGAATGGGCTCATCATACTCAACCTGTATATCTGTCAAAGTTTGTTTCATCCAAAGAACCTGTCTACAACATGTTGTTGTTGCAATATACTCTGACTCGGTTGTAGATGGAGATACCAATGATTTTTTCTTACTTAGCCATAATACCAAACACTCACCTAAATAGAACACTGCTCCATTGGTGCTTCGTCAGTCATCAATACAACCTGCCCAATCTGCATCTGTGTAGGCAATAAGTGATAGATCTTTTCCTTTTGGATACCATAATCCAAACTCTTTTGTTCCTTTGAGATATCTAAAGATCCTCTTTACTATTAATACATGTGATTCCTTTGGTGCTGCTTGAAATCGTGCCACCTGTCCAACTGCCTGCATTAAATCTAGTCTGGATGCTGTCACATATAGTAGGCTGCCAATCATTGACCTATATTGCCTCTGATCTGTAGACTTTGAATCAACATCTTTTCTCAACTTACAACTGGTTTGCATGGGAGTGACAACTAGTTTGCAATTTTCCATTCCGAACCTCTTTAGCATTTCTCTGATATACTTGGTTTGAGAAATAAAAATTCCTTGGTTGCTTTGACATATCTGAAGTCCCAGAAAGAAGGATAGTTCTCCAAGTAAAGACATTTCAGATTCATTTTGCATGTCTTTTGCAAATTTATGGCTTAACCTATCATCATCACTACCAAAAATAATATCATCAACATAAACTTCAATTAATAAAATATTACCTTGACTTAACTTGATGTAGAGGTTGTTGTCTGCACTTCCTTTTCTGAACCCTTCCTGCTGCAGATACTTAACCAGTCTGGAGTACCATGCTCTAGGAGCCTCTTTTAGACCATACAAGGCCTTCTTTAATTTACACACATAGTCTGTGTTCTCTGACAACTGAAATCCTTCTGGTTGTTCAATGTAGACTTCTTCTTCAAGTTCCCCATTCAAAAAAGCTAATTTTACGTCCATCTAATATACGTTAAAATTTTTGGAGCATGCATAAGGTAAAAGCAAATGGATTACTTCCATTCTGGCAACTGGGGCAAATGTCTCTTCAAAGTCGATTCCTTCAATCTGTGCATATTCTTTACATACGAATCCAGCTTTGTTCCTTGTAACATGTACATCTTCATTCAATTTATTCTCGAAAACCCATTTTGTGCTGATCACATTCTTATTCTTTGGTCTTGGAACCAATTCCCAAGTGTCATTTTTCTCTATTTGATCCAATTCTTCATCCATGGCCTTATTCCAAAATTCATCCTTGCTGGCTTCTTCAAAACCGTTTG
>ML779614.1:1128336-1150966 GCA_009831015.1 Picea engelmannii | reverse complement strand
TTGAAATAATTTATTTTGTATTCACTTTGAATTATAATACACTCATCACTTCACTTTATTATTTACCTTTAAAATCTCTTAAACCACTTTGATTACTTTGACCTTTTGGGGCTTCTAGATGACATATGAGGGTCCTCCAACTTTGGAAGGTCATAACTCTCAAACCGTGAGGAGTTATGTGACGTTCTACATACCACCAGAAATGGCATGACATGTATTATCCATATAGAATAGTATTATATGAAAATCTATCATAACTCATATCGTTACCCATCAAGCAAACTTGGGTCCATTACCCAAACCTGGGGTCTCCAACTTCTCATGGCCATAACTCTCTAACCGTGAGGAATTATGTGACGTTCCACATACCACTAGAAATGACATGATAAGCACTATCCATCTAGGATATTTTCCCTGGAAAATTCACTTTACTTCATCTCATTATTCCACAATTAAGCATGGTTTCTCTTACTCCACAAAGTGTCTTCCCGTGAGTGCTTTCACCATAAGGGGACCACTTTGGAGTTCATCCATATTTACTTCTTATAAACAATGAAAAAACAATAATGAGTCATATTTACATCAAACAATATTGGGTACATTACCCAAACCTTTGTGCTATGGGTCTTTCTTCAAGGGTTTACATCAATGACAACCAACCTTAATCAAAATGGAAGAATGAAGAAAAAGTGTGGACTCTCATTCAAAGGTTGCAATAGGATTCCAGTGCATCAGATACATTTACATGGAATAATGATTCACTATGGTACAAAGATCGCTTATATTTATGTAAGAACTCCCAACTCAAACAAAAGGTATTATTGGAATTGCACACCTCTCCAATAGGAGGGCACTCTATTTTTTAAAACCTACCATAGAGTCAAGAAGTATTTTTTTGGGGATGGCCTTAAAACTGATGTTCAAGGGTTTGTGGTAGAATGTTTGGTTTGCCAACAAAATAAGGTGGAAAACATTAAGACCCCAGGTCTTTTATAACCATTAGCCATCCCAAGTCAGCATTGGAAGGAGGTTTCCATGGATTTCATCATAGGGTTACCGAAGTCTGAAGGAAAAAGTGTCATCATGGTGATTATTGATAGAATGACCAAGTATGCACACTTTTGTGCACTCTCTCATCCCTTCAAAGCTAGTACAGTTTCCACCACATTCATGGAGATAGTTCAAAAGCTACATGGCAGCCGAAAGATTATTGTAAGTGACAGAGATCCCATCTTCACTGGACATTTTTGGATAGAATTATTTTCTTGTTTGGGTACTCAATTGGCTCATAGATCATCCTATCATCCTCAATCTAATGGAAAAACCAAGACAGTGAACAAATGTCTGGAAGGACACCTTCATTGCTTTGTCTCTGATAAAAAAACACAATGGTTCAAATGGTTACCCTTGGCAGAATGGTGGTATAACACTTCCTTTCATACTGCAACAAAAATGACACCATTTATGGCACTCTATGGATACCACCCTCCTTCCATCACTTCTTCTCTAAAATAAAAATCTAAGGTTCAAGCAGTGGAAGATCACATCGAGCATCAACAACAAGTTCTCCAAACCATAAAGGACAACCTGACCATGGCACAGAATCACATGAAACAAAAAGCATATGAACATTGTAGTGAAAGAAGTTTTGAAGTAGGGGATTGGGTGCTTTTAAGACTAAAACCATATAAACAGATGTCCCTCAAGCAAGACAAAAATGATAATAAATTATCACCAAAGTATTATGGCCCTTATAAGGTGTTGGGTACTTATTCTGTGGTTTTTGTATGCTATATTGATATTTGGTTCTTAACAAGAATTTTCTTTGAGGACTTAGCCAACCCATTCCCCTGAGGATAATAAGATATTGAGTATGCCAAAGTAATGTGGTACTGGATAAAAAAATCTACAAGTCTTTTGGATCTGAAGGCCACTCCATTGTCAGCTATAATTTTCCTAGGGTATCCAAAGCAAGACAAAATAATAGCTTCCAAAAATTTAATCATTGGCTTCCCTGCATGGTATAGCTTCGATCCACTTCGTGAAGTAGTCTGTGGCTATGAGGATCCACTTGTGTTGGATTGAAGAGGGTGGATGTATCTCTCCAATAAATTCTAAACCCCATTGTTGGAATGGAGCTTCAACCGAGATGGGTTTCATGGGTAGAGGTAGAAGCTTCCTTTTACCTTTGAAAACCTAGCATTTGTGGCAATAAGTGACTTTTTGATGCACATCAACAAACAACTTGGGCCAATAAAAACCATCTCTGAGAATCTTGTTAGTTTTGGTATTCCAACTTAGATGCCCGCCACAGTCCCTTGCATGGAAATCCTGCAATACCCTATCAGCTTCATCCTTCAATAGGAAATTAAGAAAAATACCTCCAAGATATTTCCAATAAAGGTTCCCATCTAGAATACAATATTTCAATGCTTTCAGTTTAATAAATCTGGCTTTGGTCTTAGTTAGACCAAGAGGAGCTTGTAAGTTATTAAGTACAAAAATGAGGTCTGCATGCCAAGGAGAGTTTAAGAATACCTCTTTTACATTTGGAGTCACTTGTTCTTCCTGTTCATCAACTGCAACCAAAAAATTAATGTCTAAAGCATGAAAATTGGATTCAGCCATTAGTTTGACCAAACCCTGACCTTTGATCAGTTTAGTGGGTTTTATTTCTATATCATATTCCAGAATAGTAACAATCCACTTTCCTCTCCTACCATCTGGATTATCCTGAGTTAGGATATCCTTTACCACAACATTCAGAACATAGGCAATTGTGTGAGAATGGAGAATATCAACCCTGAAATCTTTTATGGCCTTTACCAGGGAAAAAGATTGGTTCTCCATTATGTTGTAGTTCAACGCAACATCTCTCAAAGATTTGTTGAAAAAGGCTATGGGCTGCTCGTACCCTTCACTATTTTTTTGTAATAGTATTGATGCAATGGTGTGTTCAGATGTGAAAGACAACAAAAATAAATCTTTGGTGTAATCTAGACTGATCAAAACTGGGGCTTATGTGAGTGCATGTTTCACTTGATCAAATGACTATTTAGACTAGGCATTCCATCTTATTTTGGTGTGTTTTTTCAGCATATTTGTGATGTTCCTGAGAAGTTTGGCCAGGTTGGGTATGAATCTTCTTAGGAAATTTATTTTACCAATGAATGATTGTAACTCTTTGATGTTCCTAGGGTGTTCCACTTTATGGATGACCTCTATTCTGTTGGGATCTATTTTAATTCCATCTTTAGAGATTATGTGCCCCAACAACTTGCCTTCCTCTAAACCGAAAAGGGTTTTCTTGGGATTTAGTGAAATCCCAAATTTTCTGCACTTCTCAAACACTCATCTGAGATGTTGTAAATGTTCCTCATCAGATTTGGAGTAGACAATCACATAATCCAGATATATGACTATAAACCTATCAAGCTCTTCCACGAAAGCAATATCCATTTCTCTTTGGAAAGTTGCACCAGTGTTCATCAAACCAAAGGGAATTTTCACATACATGAAAGTTCCCCAAGGTGTGGTGAAGGATGTTTTCTCCTGGTCATGTGGGTGGACAAGGACTTGGTTGTAACCCAAGAAACCGTCTAGTAAGGAGATCATACTGGCCCCAACTACCTTTTGTAAGATGTGGTTCATTTTAGGCAAAGGGTAATTGTCTTTGAGGGAAACCTTGTTCAGGTTTCTGAAATCAATGCAAAACCTGATTTCGCCAGTCTTATTTCTGGTAGGAACCAGATTAGAAACCCATTTGGAAGATCTCAGGGGGACTATAATTTTGGCATCATACATATTTTTAATTTCCTTTTCTATCAAGGGAAGTAACTTGGTATTGATTCTCCTAAGTTTCTTCCTAAAAGGTTTGTGTTATTTTATTGGAATTCTATGTTGTATGATACTTGTGTCATAAGATTTTAAATCCTCATAACCCAAAGCAAACACACCAACATATTCCTTAAATAGTTCAATGTATTTGCGTTTTTTCTCAGGGGTTAAAGATTTGGAAAGTTTTATCATATTGGGTTTTTCCTCTGTTCCTATGTTACACTCTTCAACCTATTCACTAGCTTCAATTTTAGGAATTTTTGCTACATCGTTAAAATCAAACAAGTCTTTTAACAGGACCAAACCTCTAGGTAAAACATTGTTTTTCAAATGAAAAACATCAGAGTCTTCATCATTTTTATTCATTTCATCTAAATCTACTTTATTTACACTATTATTTTCAAAAATTGATTTATTTACATTTTCATCATCATTCTCTAAATCTATATTTGTACATTAGAAATCATTCTTACACTGTAGGAAGTCCTCAATTTGATCGTCATTGCCAAATACCTGCTAGTATCTAATGTTATCTAGGACGATTGGTTTTCACTTCACCTCTACTCTGTAGCCAATCTGTCTACCAGTATGTTCTGGCCTATGGGCATCACCTGCAAGTCGATTTCAGTGAAACATTCTAAAAAATCTAAAACAACATTTCTATAGGCTCTGAGTCTAGGATTCTTAGTTGAATATTCACCTTTAATTTGTTTAATGACCAGTTCAGAATCACCTCTTACCATAATCCTTTTGGCACCAACTTTCTTAAGTAGTTTCAGGTCGAGCGTTAAAGCTTCGTACTCGGCTATGTTGTTAGTGCATTGAAAATTCAGTTTGTAAGAGTGGCTTTCTGAATACCTTGATTTTTTATTATGCAACCAAACTACAACTCCATCTCCCTCTTTACTCATAGCTCCATCAAAATCCATACTCCAGAAATTGACTGGTAGTTTATTACTCTCTATTGTTTCAGTGTTCTTTACCTCAGTGATTGCTTTATCTTCTAGCATGTCAGGTGCATCATATTCAAACTGAGAAATTCAATTATCTAGGTCACCATCATTGTACATTATGAATGAATCTAGATCAGATTGTGCAGAGTATAATGGGTAGTTATGTGTTTTTTCTTGACTGTTGACCATATACTTCATCAGAGTCTCTATGTACAGTCTTCTCTTTTGTCCAAATACTGGGACGGTATAATAACACATATCTAACAACAAAGTTCCTTTCATCTTAGCTCCCCAAGATCTAGATAACAACATACCATATTTTGGGGGAATGTCTGCAACCACGATATCCATCACCATACTTTTTGTTGGGATTCGAGCTAGGGTGATACATAAATATTTAATTATCCCTATACATTTGACCTTTCTAGAGTCAAAAGACTGCAAACCCTTGTAGGGTATAGTGACATCAAGCCCCAACTTCTCCATCACATCTTTGGGCATCAAGTTGTGAGAGGTGCCAGAATCAAGCATAGTGTTGTGTAAGATTTTGTCAAGGATATTCAGACTGATATAGAAAGGGGAAACGACATCGTTATCAGTTTGTCCATCTACTTCAGGACCGAACAATAGGTCAGATTGATCATCAGTAAGATTCACGATGTATGAGTGTGTTCTTGATCAAATATTCAATGATTTTATACCTATCTCTGGTTCAATTCTTAATTCTTTAATCACTTGCGACCTGTAAGCATTTTTGCTCATCAATTCAGACAGGGGAGTAGGAATTTTCAATTTGTCTAGTTCCCCTTCTAGGCTGAAAGTAGTGGAAGTCTTGCTTTGTCTCTACACTTCTGGTTTTTCTATCATAGTTCTTTGGGCAAAAGTATTTGGATGAATAGTAGATGTGACCTCAGTTTGATTTGATCTTTGTAAAATTTCATGGTTTTTCTTTGCAGAAGATTAAACATTATTCTTCTCAGGGACTTTCTTGAGATAATTATCTAACGTTTTCTTGGCCTCAATCATTTTCTTCGTTTCAGTAGCCTTCTTTGTAGGATTGTCGTTAGTCTTCTTGCTTCTTAAGTTATACTGTTTGTGCACCTCCATTATAGCATTCTCAAAGGGTTGTTGTTTTGTTTCCTCTTCCTCCTAATTCACCTTTGTTTGTGAGAGGAGAAAAACCTCTTGTTATTATTGAGTAAGAAAAATGGAGTCATCATCGTGAACAACCATGAGGTTTATGTGAGTATCATCCAACTCATCAATTACCTCCTCCCCATCATCAGTGTAATTATTCTGAAGAGGTGGTCTAATCTACTGATCAGGCCCCCTTTTCTCTCTTTGATCTCTCGGATCTCTCTGATCTCTTTGTCTGATCTAGGGAGGGTTCCTTATGAAGTTTGGATTTATGATCTAAGGGGAAGGTTGGTTTTCTCGAGGTGGATTCCTTTTAGGAATGGTTAATCTTTCCATAATTCTCTCCATACTTCTGACTATGGAATCCAGTTTAGCATCTGCAGAAGACGTGGAAGGCTCTTCTTTGATTGTAACCCTTCTCTCTTTTCTTTTCCTGGCTCTTCTGGCTAGTAGATTTGCTTCTACACTTACTGCACTTTTATGCATGTCTTCTAGAGTGACAGAATTCCTTTCCCCTAGTTAATATGACATATCATCATCAAATCCATCAGGGAAATTGATTAAATACAAACCTTGTGGGGGTTTAATATCGACTGGAATTGCATTATAAAGATTGTTGAAACGAATGCAGTAATCATGCATTGTTTCCCCTTGATTCTGTTTGATATTCTCATATTCTAATAAAATCTGGAGAGGATTTTTCTTTACCTCCCATCTATCAAGGAAGCTCAATTGGAAAGAAACAATGTCAACTATGGTACTGAGGCCTAGCACTTTAAACCATTTTTTGACTTCTCCTATCAAACTTTGCGCAAAAAGTCTCATCTAGACGTCTGCTTCATCAACTTCCTGCAAATCAAAATAATCATTCATCTTATCAACATGTTGTTGCGCATTCAGAAGACCAGTACCATCAAACTGAGGAAGTCTAGTTTGATAGTCTTGAGGCATGGCATGTAAATGAGCGACCAACACCAAGGGAGCATATCTTGCTACCATGATTGGTGGAGGAGGATGAACAACAACTTGTGTGATTGGAGGGAAAGTGACAGACTAAGTAGAAGAGGTAGGGATAGGGGATGTAGAGTGAATTATTTGATGTTTGATGGAGGTTGTCGCAATAGACAGGGCAGAAAGTTCTACAGACTGTTGAAAATGAGCTTGGTACAACGCCTGATCAAGATTTGCTACTAGCTCTTCTAACTTATCTAATTCTTGAAGGAAGAGTTGATCAAGTTGTGTTCTGGGAGAAAGTATTTCAGGGGTTCTAGGTTGTAGGATGGTTTGATCTAGGATTGTCTCACTTACAAAGCTGTCGGATTTGGTTCTAAAAATCCTTTGTTGAAAGGATATGTAAAACTCGAGATCCTCGATGGAAACCAGTTTCTCTGGGAGAGAATTGGACCTATGAAGAGGACTATGACTCCCAGAACCTTCTACTAGTTTTTTCTTTCCGAGTAACTTTTCTGGATCATCTACAACTGTCGTAGGTTCTGGATTGGGGAGAAATCTATAGTAAACGTTTTTAGGAGCCAGAATTTTTAATTTCTTAAGAAATCTTAAACTAATATATACAAACTTTAACAACCTCTGAACATTATCTATTTATAAGTTTAGACCTTATGATTCATTCAAAAATAAAGTTTTCTTTAACTAGGGAAAATAAATCGTAGGATGGAAAGTTTTTTTAGTTCCCCAATATGGTAGCCACTATGTTAATGCTCTATAAATTCCCAGAGTTTTTTGGGAGGTAGAAAATTTTTATCAGAGGTAACTTTATCCAGCCACTTCGAAACTGGAATCTAGCCCTTCCAATTTTAGAGAGGGATCTCTCTGTAAGACTTAGATATGTTTCAAGTTTCAGATATTAAACTAGTTGAATAAGTAGGACTTTGTTGTTTTGTTTTATAAAATGGCTTAAATATTGCTTACGCATCCATTGGGCTATGGGGTCTATGTTAAGGTTTGAGATCTGAGAACATATTTTATAAGGTTTCGTCACAGGGTAGGATAATGCCAATGTTGGATCCCTTATAATTTAAGGTGATGGATAGCAGAAATAGATGAGATAATCAACTATAATAAAGAAGAATTCAAGAATTTCTTTATCACAATATCATAAGACAAACATTTGGATCTTTAGAAGCCAGAAACAGAGTACATGAAGATAAATTCTGCAACTTTAACTTATTTTAAATGATCAGATATAGAAAACAAAATGATAATGAAGAAAGATAAACCATTCAACGAAGAGGAGTAAACATCACCAACAATTAACACGCATGAATCTTGTGAATCATATCTTTTTATTACTGGTAGATCTCTTCAAAAATATTACAGTTTACATCTTGCTTGGGCATAAAGATCAACCCTCAATACTTGGAAGTTTGAAGTATTTATAGAAAAGTAAATTACAATTCGGTCCCGTCATTAATGATTAGGACGTGGTAGAATCTAAATCTAACTACTTAGCTAATAAAATACAAAATTATAGGAACTTCTAATGATTTTTTTCATTCTTTGAGATGATTTTGGAAATGTTGTTGGTGAGTCATCAACTTGAATTTGACTACTCGGTGTGCTGATTTTTACATCCGCAACATCTTCTATTCAATCAATTCACACAGGTCATCCCATCTCTACTGACTGGGAATGTTGACTTTGAGCAGCCTTCACTACACCTCATCCATCTATGTGTACTTAGTGAAAGTGGGTTTAGTGATGAAAATATACTTTATCTCTTGTTGAATATTCAGGTCTAATCTCAGAGTTTCCAAGAAGTCTTTGCCTATGATACAACCTTTTATTCCCGTGAACTTGGAACCATCCTTCGCCACTGTGAGAATCTTCTATTTATAATATGAGAGAGTAATCAACTTATTGTTGATCACAAAAAGGCTTGGGAGACCTTTCTTTTGCAAAGCTTTAGTTTTAGTGAAAAACCTTTGTACTGCAACATCCATTGGTTGAACTCTCTCCTTGGGTTGCAACATTAGTCACTTCTTGGTCAAGACTCTTTTAACTTAAAGAATTGTTCCAGTCATGTCCTCAATTTGCAGAGATTCCAACTCTTCTTTTGATTTAGAATTTAAGAATTTGATTATCTCATGGGCCTCTGTAGGCATTTCTCCCAGTTCTCCCTTTATCCAGTCGATGGCATGTTTGGCTCTCTGAACTAGATCATGTTGTTAAACATGATTTGTATCAGGGGACAAATATATGTCACTGATTCACAGATGTCCATCCAAATATTTTATATATCCTCTAACAGAGTGTTATCCATGACTGTTTCTTTCTACAGCTGCTGGAGTTCCTGTTTGAGTTTGTCTGACTTATGCCCCTCAGTGTTGTAGATGGCCTGGAATGTGGAATTCATCTTTTGGAGATTTTGAATCTCTTCTTGCATTTTTTTTATTTCTTCCCCTTACAGAGTTATATCTTTCATGTATTTTTCCAATTGGTCTACTGCATCTGGAGTTGTCACTGATGTTGTTGCTGGAATTTCCCCTATGGTAGTTGAGGTCATCGTTGTTGTATTGACTCCTATGATTGGGAGTGCTTTCAATGGTATGACTGCCATTGGAACGTTCTTCTCTTTTTCCTTAACTATCTTGTCCAAATCGGCTTCCATTTCTTTAATTTGAGCATTCTAGTCCATGATCAACTTAAACATTTCCTCTTTTTGTCTTTTAGTCTCGGCCATATCTTTAGCATGTGGGTCTTCAGTAGTAGAGATTTTTAATTGTTTCCTTAGGGCGGCCATGTCAGCATTCTTCTTTTTGACAAGCTCTTCAGCTGCTTTGATATTGGCTGGATCATAACCAATTTTGAGCACTAGTTCTTCCAGGGACTTAATTTTGTTATCCTTTGCCAAAGAGGACACCTTCTACAACTTCAGCTAAGTCTGGACATTTTTCAATGAAACCTGTAGCTTTACTATTGTCTATTTGTGTAGGTCCATTTGATCAGTCAGATGTACTTCTGCAACATCAAACTTGAAAGTTTTCCTTTTATAATCAGAAACTGTTTTGGGCTGAGGTACTCGTGCCTCCAAGTAGGCCATGTGCATTCTCCCCTTCTTTGTATCAAAAGAAGTTAGTAATCTATGCTGGGTTGTGGGTGTTTGTTTCCAAAAATGGGCATAGGTAGTATTTGTCAGCATCTCATTTTTCTTCTTAATCGGGTTTATTTCTCAAAGAGGTTCAGTCATGTAGGCTCCTGTGCAGCTCTGGTTATTAATGTTGTATCACCCTGTTTCTTTGACGACGAGGTAGAAATCGTCTGTTGGCTTCCTAAGGAAAATGGAGAATGCTCACCTTCCACGACTGTGGTAGACTGAGTTTCTTCTCCACTAGACCTGTCAGGTGTATGACTGGTCTTGGGCCTTTTTCTATAAACCTGGAAGTCATTTGTCGAGACTTCAGTGACCGAGGGAGATACCTCTTTCCTGGGTCTTTTATCTGATGGTGCCTAAGGAGTATTAGTCAGTGAAATACTAGTAGAAGGGGGTTGTTGATATGTATATGTCAAAGTGTTCTCCTCCCACTCTATCTAGTTCATGAACTTCGCAATTTCTGGTTTGGGAAGATGAGCGTATGGAGAAATTTTATTCCTTAGTCTGGTTTCTGCAATGATCCCACATAGATCATAATACCAAGATAAACTGACACCGAATTTCATTTCTTTTAAAATATTATTGGCCTCCTCTTCTGCAGCCCGACTGTTATAAATGAAAGATCCTATATGTCCCTTGATCCTCAACTATTGTTTCTTTTTGAAAGCCACGAAGTGAATATCATCGGAGTTGATCATTTGTCTAATGTACTCTAGGGAAAAAATCTTGATGGGTAGATATTTGGGGGGTTTATATGGTGGAAGATCACAACCATAGACTCTGATCTCTATGTGATCCTGATAGAGGTACCAGTCACTAGTTTTGGCCAGGTCCGACAAGTGCAGGAGCCTCTGAATCTCTTCATTAATCCCGGGTTCCTTTTGTCCACTCAACATGCTTACAACTAGGTGGTAAAATTGATGAATGAACTGTTTGAAACTGAACTCTGATGAGTTCTTTCTGAGTAGAGATGTCCAGGAGGCCATAGCTTGCAGATGGCCTTCCTGGTCTAGCTTTTGCATAGAAAATGAGAACTTCTCAGCTTGAAAGAAAAGGAACATGTAAGCTAATATGGAAGAATATCAGAACATGCCTTTTATAGGAAACATGAAAATTTGCTCGTGGATATTATCAGGCAAAAACTGACTGAAATTAAACTGGATTGTGGCCTTCTCTTCAGTGGAGAAAAAAGATAAGAAACGTAGGATGGGTTCGTCCACCTATTCATCTGAATAATACCTGAGAAAACAACACATGGATGAAATGAATTGATTACCTTTTTTTGATAACATGGAGGCCTGATAAGGGGGATTTTTCTTGGGGAATTGGGCAATCTTGGGGAGGAAAAGTTAAAAAATTTGCGCCCTCTTAGGAAAAGATAATTTCTGGTACATTTCAGTTAAGATTTCAATGGTGAGAGGGGAAAGGGATTATGATCTGGGAATATGCATCATCTACTTAATGGTTTCAATTGTAATGGTGAACAGAGACTCTCCGAATGATGACACTATAGCTCTCTGATTAGGAAGATAGTGTGCCTGGCACTTTAGGGTGAACTTGCTGAAATGGTGAATTTGTGGGAAATGATATAGTGGGAGATTGGACTCCCAGAGTCCAATCTCATCACTATGGTATAGGAAGGTGTCTCTGAACCATGAGTGTAATTCAGCAAAATTGAATTCGCATTTGGGTTCTGAAATCAGGTAATCTTTGTCAGCCAGAGGGATCCAGTCGAGGTTGACGGGAGGCGAGAGGAATGGATTGTCATCGATCTCTAAATGTTTGGACTTTGGTGCCATCAATTTGACTAGTATCTACAAAAGTTTGAAAAATATTGACACTGACTGTAATGTCCAGAGGTTAATGGCATTTGAAGGTGAAAGGGCGAACAGGACGAATATTTCAGAGGTGTCTGGATCACGAATGGTGAAGAAATGGTGATAAATGGGACTATTTGGACGAACGGGTATGCATTGGGGCACGGGGGACAGGTCAACAGATTTAACGAATAGCTTTGTCTGCATTGATTGGCCAACAGATATCTCGGTGATGAGGTGGAGGATAGTGGATAAGTGGTGGGTGATGGGGGAAAGGTACGCTGGTAGAATAATGACACATAGCTTATGAGTGGCAGTAGTGGAGTGTGACTTCATGAGGCGGTGGTGGTATGGGAATATGGTATTACGGTTTACTCGGAGGGGGGGTAGGGGGTAACTAGTTTAGAGAAATGGGGGTCTGAGTTAACACAAACACGCCACGTTAGGATGGGGCCCACCAGGGAATACCACCAAATCAGACCCCCCCTTTGTTAAAGGTCGAACGATCAGGGGGATCCAATATTGACTATCCTCCATGGATCTGAGCACCCTTTTCTCAACCGTTTATTTTAGCGCACCCTTTAATCATGGAGTGTGATTCACATTTCATTGAAAAAACTTAGGATAATGCCTTTCTTGTGGGTTTTTTGCGCTGCTTCTTTTCATTTTTCCACCAAGGGGTTAGAACACAACCTTCTAACATCAAAACAAAGAACCTCATCCAACTTTATTCTTTTTTTATTGAAAGGAAAAGAAACTAACCTATGTCCTAATCTATTTACCTAACACATTTAACCTAGATTAGATTGTTGGGATAAAACTTACTCTACCCTAGGGCTATTTGATCAAGTTTAAATAGTTTGATCAAATTTATGCACTAACTAACCTATCTACTTGGCTAAGATTAAACAGTTTGGCCAAGCTTTATTCACTAATCCTATCCGCATAAATTCAAAAAGACTTGACCATGGTTAAACTGTATGGATCAAGCCATTCTTATTGCATGGGGCCTTATTATTTTTCTTTTATGCCCTCTTTTTTTCTTTTTCTTTTTCTTTTTCCTTTTCTTTCTTTTTCTTTTCTTTTGTAAATAATTTGCAGAATGAAATATTATTTACAACCAAAAATACAACAAGAGTAAAAAATTTCCAGTCACCAGTTGATCCTATGAAGCATAGGGTTATAACACTAGTAACACTTAGAAGATGATATGCATTAGTTCATTAGCTTTAATAACATCGCAAAACCTACCCTAAGAATAGATCGAGATAGTAACAGTAAAGATTAAGTACTTCAACCACTTAGCACATAGAAATGATTTAGATCTAGAATTCATTCATAAAGCATAAGTAAAGCACTAAGCAACATCAGATCTATCTATCATACATAATAAAAAAAATCACAAAGTAGATAAATGACAAGCACAAGATAGCACAGAGCACACCAAAGACACGAGATATATGTGGTTCACCCTAGTATGGGGCTACATCCACCAACTGCTTCGTCTTCTTTATTATTCTTCTGAATCTTACATTCATCCACTCCTGTGCACTAAGCCACAGATTCAAGCTTCACATAGAACAAGAGATCTGTGCACTGAGAACTAGATCCTTCTTTGAAGACTAGGTCTAGGCAAAGAGCCTTACATACACATTCTGCTACACAAAGCAACTCAGAACTACCGGCACTTAGCGACCAAGACTTTACTCTTACATCCCCCCTTCTACAATACATTCTTATCTATTTATACTTTTACAATTCCTTACAAAAATTCCTAAACATGGGTAAACCCATGGGCCGACATCCCATAACCCATTACAAAAACCCCTTACATAGCTGGAAAAATGAGTGAGATCCGTGATCTCAACTCTACCTGGGAGATCCATCTTCGACTTGCCTGTCGAAGTCCGAAAAGTGGTCAAACCTGACCAAGGCTTCCTCATAACTTGGTTGATGGCCAATAATAATGTATTTCATGTCTCTTTGCTAAAAAAGTATGTACATTATCCTAACTGTGTTATTGATTGGAATTTGATTTAGGTGGAGCAAGAAGGAAAATTTCATGTCTAGTTGATTCACATATTGGAAAGGAATGTCAAAGTGCTCCAAAATCGAGCCATATGATTGGTAAAGGTTTAGTGGACCTGTTATGGTCTTGCAGATGCGCCTTGGGAGCATGAAGATGTCATGTGAGTAGAGTACCCATGACCTTTTCAATACTTATGAAATTTTGATTTTCTCTTTTGTATATGCACTGAGGATAGTGCCAAAATAAGGGGGAGGGGAATGTGATACCCCGGTATTGAGTCCCCGAATTAATAATGTATTTGGTACATGTGATACTTAGGTTGTTGATTCAATTTTTTAGGCTGGAGTTCCTATAAAGTTCAAAGGCAGGAGAGCCTAGAAATTGTAGTACCTTGAATACGTTTAATAATAAATAGATTGTTGGCCACAATATGAACATGGACATAGATAGAGGCCTAAAAGGGGCTAATTCTTTTATTATATTTTATTTACCCATCTTCATTTTAGTTGGAAAAAGTGGTTACATGAGCTTCTTGGGGAATGCCATGTGGTTCTCTATTGCATTTAATTATACAAAAACATCTTTTGGGTTGTTTAGGGTTTATTCATTCATTCATTCTTGGTTCATTTTGTTAATCACTCATTTTCATTTGTTCCTCATTCATGCTTGCTCCTAGTCTAGGCATGGGAAATGAATTATGTTACAAGAAGAGAAGAGCCATTGCTTGTTCATTGTAAGTAACTATTAATTATTCCAAAAGGGAATGGATGCCTTTATGCATGAGAATAATGGAAGTTGAGGAAGAAACGTCCATAGTTGATATCCCTTGGAGTTTCTAGCATTGATATTTCCTCACCAGTAGCACTGGAGCTCTGGAAAAGAAGTGGAACAACCTAAGGGACTACATTACAGAGAAAGGGTTTCATTTCTTTGGGTTGTGAAAGATGAAGGGAAATAGAGTTGGTAAACTACGATTGATGCGTGGTTGTAAAAATTGTGAGATCTTGATAGTTGGTTGTGTGTTAGATTTTTCCTAAGGCCCATCCTTGTGGATTCATATCCCTAGCTCGGGGGTGACCTACTTCTGAGATTTGGAAAAATAGTGTCTATAGTTCGGTGGAACGTCCAATGTCTGCAACAAGTTATTGAATGATTAATTTAAAGATAAGTGCTATCTATGTTTTATGTGTAATTTATATTCCACTATGTATTTAATATCTCTAAGATGTATTTGCATTATGCATACTTGTTGTTAAGTTTTTGCACAACCTGTTATTCATTTACTTTATGGTTTATCATGTTCTTCTTAATTGCATGTGCATATAATAGGTTTCTTGATTAATTAAAGTTTGGTAATAGAAATTTGAAATTACTTAATAAGGTGAATTTACAAGTACTCAAGCAATGGGTACATGAGAAATTGATATTTAGAGTTATTTTGCAGGTGTTGTGACCCAGACTAGTGGTCTGGGGATGTCACAATATGTGATGCAAATTTTATTTAAATCCTCTTATTCCATTCCTAGGTATCTTGTTAACTAGTGATTCCCTTGCTGCAAATCAGATTAACAACTCACAAAAAAAAAACTACTGAAAGATTCCTCTCAATAAAGATAGAGGAAGAAAAAAAAGAAACCAAATCATGCATGGAAAACACCAATATTTTTTAGTAGATATTGTTTTACATTATTTTGGTCACCCTAGTGATGATTTCACAAACATGTGTTCAGGCTCTCAACATGACTTTTTTCTTGAGAAAAGAAACTTCTTTCCTCCTCTACAAGGCTGCTTTTTAGAAAGGGTTTGCAATCTGCACATACTACATTGTGCGAAAATCTATCATTTTCGTAGGTTTCTATATAGGCAGGGTGCAACGACGTTCCAAAACTAAAAGAGGAAAGAGGTTTCACAAAGTTTCTAGAAGGGGAATATTCTAGAATGTGAGGTGGCATCTGTATGGTTGCAATCCTACTAGTTCCTCTGATTTGGTGGGATCATCCTCATCCCCTTAACCACTTCACCTTCTCCTATATAATCTCGAGCTTCTCATGGAAAAGGTTAAGAAGCAAGATTAAGCAGATGATGAAAGAATAGGCTGAAGACTGCGTGAAGAATCGTGTTTCTAGTGATGCTTGAAGCCATCATTTGCCCATCAAGCCTTTGTGGATTATCTTCATGCAAATTTTGGAGCAAGTGTATGTGTGTGTTGGAACAAAGGACCACTAAAAGGGAACTTGCAACATCAAGGAAATTCAGTTGTATCTTCTACTTTTCATTAATATAATACGGTGGCATGTCTCTTTCCCATAGAATGATTAGTATTTTATTACATGATTCCTTGATCACATGTTTAGGTTTTCATTGAATTCTACTATTGCTTCTTTCACGTTGGTTGGTTTGTGTCATCGCAAATCTGATTCCACAAGAGCACTGGAGTGAACAGGGACAACAAAGATATAAGGAAGCGATTCATAAGGTATGCTATATATTCCTCCTTTGGTAGTAAACTCAATTATCACAACTTAGGGAAAGCCTCTTGTTCCATCTTGTTTTTTTCTAGATCTAGGTGGATCTAGGGGGATCAGTTCATGTTCACATCTATCGATTTACCGAATAATAGATACCCCTGGAAAAACCCCGGAGGGAAAACCAATACTGAGATCATTTTATTATGATAAAATCAGGGTTCTTGTAACAGGGATAGTGGCCAACTAAGAAAAATACAATTGTAGACAAACCTAGCAAAGTACGATCTACTATACGACCCATATATGGTATGTTTTTTGAGGTGTATGTGTCTTTCCTTAGGGAAACCTACATATATGTACCTATCTCCATTGACGCCCATGTACACGACCTTAAGGACTATAAAAAAACATTTGTACGATGCAACATATTCCTATGGCTTCTCTATATTGAATACCACTTGTGGTTGCCTCTGTTCTCTCTTCTCCTTGACCTAATCTCTAGATGGAAGTCGATCTCCACCTATCCGACATCTCCTTGAATCACATTCCTTCATGGTCCAATCCTCTACGTTTCAATTGTCAAGTGTTATATATATTCTTCTTCACCCTAGACTTGCTTTTAGAAGATCGATTTATAACCTAAACCTAATCTCCAAAGTGATTGACAATTGAGATTACTTCTCACCTCGAATGATATCAATGGATAAGATTAAATGATAACTTTTATCCTTTTCTTAAATAACTCAATTAATTAGTAAAAGCACCTTACTTTAATAATTCTTTTAATTAAAGTAAAGTCAAGGATAGAAGGATTTGGATGATTTCCACGTGTCTATATGCATAGAACTATACAGAAATACATGTCTGATGATACCAAACATCAACACTCCCTCTTAGCGAGGAAGGTATTCTGCACCACTCCAACTTTGTCTCTAAAGAACATAAATTTCCCTTTAACCAATGGTCCGGTCATAATATTTGCAACTTGCTCAGATATGGAAATATATTGAAGCTTCATTACTCCCTTCTATATCCTATCTCAAATGAAATGACATTTTATCTCTATATTCTTAGACTTATCATGGAATATCGGATTCTATGAGAGTTTTATACAACTCTGATTATCGTAGTATATCACCATAGGCTCCAACTCCTGATCAAATAAAAATTTAAGCAATTTGTGAATCCAAATGGATTCACAAATATCCATAATCACTGCCATATACTCTTCCTCTATTGAAATGAGTGCTACATAAGTATGCTTCTTGATAAACCAAGTAATCATTATTGATCCCAAGATGAAGAAACACCCCAAGGTTCTCTTTCTGTCCACTACACTCAATGCCCAATCTAAGTTTGAATATCCCTGCAACCTCACTCCATATCCTCCAAGATACCTCAATTCATACTCCATTGTACCTCTCAAGTATCTAACCACATGCTTTGCTACTATCCAATTCACCTGATTATCTCCACCATGATTTGACTCAAGGTGTTCACGGAAAAAAATATATCTAGCCTAGTGTTTACCAAATAAATCAAGGACCTTGTCAGTTGATTATATATCCTCATATTCACCAACTCTGAATCTGAGGTCACCACCTTTTTTAGATTAGTAACCATAGTTGTAGCCATTGGTATATAGTCTTCCATACTGAATCTCCTCAATATCTTTATTGCATACTTCCCCTGACAAAAAAATATCTTTCTCAATACCTGCCATACCTCTAAACCCAAGAAATAATGCATCAATCCAATCTCCTTCATCTCAAACTTAGTAGATACATGTTATTTTCACCCTACAATAAGCTCCTCTATACCTATGAAAAACAAGTCATCAATGTACATAACCAAGATGAGTGGATCTGCCCCAATAATTATGAAGTACAAGTTAGGATCCACCTGACTCTTAGTAAATCCCATACTCTACAAGTATCCATCAATCCTAGAATAACATTCCCTAGGTGCTTGTTTGAGTCCATACATGGATTTCTTAAGCCTACACACATGAGAATACCTCCCATGTACCTCAAAGACCTAAGGTTTCTCTATGTATACTTCCTCTTCAATGATTCTGTTGAGGAAATTTGTTTTCACATCCATCCGATGTATCCTACACCTCATAACTGAAGCAATAGAAATAACAACTCAAATATAATCATAGATGGTAATTGGAGAAAATGTCTCCTTGTAGTCCACTCCCTCTTTCTGGGAAAACCCTCTCACCACAAACCTTTCCTTGACCTTATTGATGCTACCATCTGTAACATGGTTTATCTTGTAGATCCATATCGAACTAACAACTGACTTCCATTATAGTATCGACACTATGTCCCAAACATCATTCCTCATAATACCATGGCATCCCACCATACTTGTTGATCTGCCTCTTCCTCAAAATTGGATGACTTAATATCAATGATGCTACTCATAAGATTGATATAGTTCAAAAACTTCCTTAGAGACATGCACTCTTTGATCACACTCCTAGGAGGCTCACCAACATCCCTCAATGTCTATAATATCCACCTGTGTCTCCTAACAACATTGGAAGGGGATAACTCCTCCTCCCCAACTGAAGTTTAAATTGTTGATTGTTGTACATCCTTTGGATCTTTCTACTCCTCATCCTTTGTCAATTTTGATGACTCGTGATATCTCCTAGATGAAATGTTCTCCTTGAAATTAACATATCTACTCACAATTGTCTTCCTTTTCCCTAGTATGAAGATACTTTAATCATTTGAGGTACCATTATACCCCAAAAATATACCCTTCTATCTTGAAGGCTTCAACTTCATCCTCTTCTCCACTAGCACATGGATGTATATTGGATGAACAAATAACCTTTGGCTTCACTCCTGAGAATTCCTCCTCTGGAGTCTTGTTCCCCGATATCCTATGAGGACTCATTTTCTACACATACACCATCGTGTTACATGCCTTTTCCCAAAGAAACATAGGGAACTCTCATTCATGTATCATAACCTTGGCAGAACCAATGATGGATCAATTATTTCTCTCCACGACCCCATTTTGTTGAGGGTTGTATGAGGCTATCATCTCCCTCTTGATCTCTTCCTCCTTGCAAATACTTGAATTCATTGGAGGTGTACTCTCCCCCATTATCCTACATCAAGAACTTGATCTTCTTTCCTATCAATTTTTCACTTGAGCTCTAAACTCCTTAAACCAACTAAAGACCTCATCCTTGGTATTCATAAATAATATCTAGGTTTTCTTGGAAAAATCATCAATAAATGTCACATAGTATGACGATCCATGTACTTATGCTATTAATATCAACCCACTCACATCTAAATGGATAAGATCCAAGATCCCCTTAGACCTACTCTATGTTTCTAAATAATGAATTATGGAATATTTGTAACAATTACCCTGAGAAATGTGTAATGCCTTGTAGTTTAGGTGTCCCAACCTCCCATCCCACAAATCACATAGGTTGTCACGGTTGTGTACCAAGGACCAAATAGGATTTCTCTCCAACCTGTATAATGTTCCCTCTCTAACACAAGAAACTACTGATGTTTCCCAGCTAGATTTCTTTAGACATAGGAGTACTTTCCCTATCTAAAAAGTAATGACAAAACCCATGTCCTCCATAGCTGAGAATAAGAGAAAATTCTTCTTCAAACCTAATATGAAAATCACATCCTTGCCATCCAACAAACCTCATGACTCAATATAGAACATAATGGTTCCCTCTCCCTTGATTGTGTACTTGGAATCATCACCAAACTCCATATGAACATATAATTCCCTTTCCATCATACTACTAAATATATCTCGTGCTTCTATCATATGAAGATATGCACCATGGTCCAAGTACCACACACTCCTGGTAGGTGTTCTTATAGAAAGGCAAGAAACCAGTGAGAAATGCTTCTCAAACTTTGTTGTAAACTCATTTAGTTGTGTCTCTGATGATGTTACTTTTTTCATCTTTCCTTTACCCTTCTTCTTCTCGAGACACTAACATTCATAATTTCCATTCTTATCACATGAGAAGCACTTGATTTTACTCAAGTCCTTCTTCTTCCCTAGCTATGATGATCCTCCATCACTGTTACCCTTCTTCCTAGAAATATTTCCTTTGATCTTATTTCTCTTACTGAAAAGAGACAATTTCTCATCACTACTTTCCTACTTACTACTTTTGGACTCCTTTCGAGTCTCTTCCTGGATGCAATCATCCCAAATCCTCTTCCAATTTGGAAGATGTTCCTGAGTGCAAACTCCATTGACAAATGGTTCCCATGACTTGGGAAGACCATTCAATGCCACATTCACAATATTTGTGTTATCTTTTTTATCCCCTATGGCTATAATCTTATCATGTACCTATGTGATCCTCATGAAATAACCGGTAACATTGTCAAATCTAGACATTTGCATCGATATGAGTCTATTTATTTAGACTATCTTCCTATTCATGTTCATGCTCTGGAATAAACCTACCAAAGAAGAAAACATCTATTTCATCATTATATTCTTAGATAAGTGAGAAATTAGATGATCCTTTAGTGAATCCAAGAGTACTTGCTGGAATTTTATCTCCTTCTTTTGATGAATTTCTCTAAATCTGCAAGATCTGTCGATGGAACAACTGCTTTTTCCATTGACTCCCAAAGTTCATACTCCTTTAACACTAAAGTAACTCTTGATTTCCAATATAGGAAGTTGGATGCTCCATCCAATCTATCTTCAAATATTAGTGGTGTTGTTTCAATCCCTAAGACATGATAAACTATCATGGAAATTACCTATTGTTGAAAATTCCCCTATATTGACTTGTACAGACTTCTACACACATGTCACCACTAAAACTTGCATATGTATGCAACTTGTCTTATGGGAACCCACGTATGCATGTGTCTGTGCTTACTAAAAACCACATATACATGTTGTTATCTCCTCAAATATCATATTCAAATTTGTTTATTTTAGGTGATAGGAAGTCATTGAAAAATACATTTCAAAATTTTTCAAGGTTCAATTTTGAGAGCTTTAAGTATCTAATAAAGTTTGAAAAACATTTGATTTGGTTTTCCCTTCAAAAAAGTCAAAACTCAGGTTTTGGTGGCTAAGCGCCTTTCCAAAAGGGCTTCTAATCCACCGAAAGTCTTATCTTTGGGTGGCTTAAATGCGAAATTCAAGGCTCTCTTAGCCACCGAAAGTGTAGAAAAGTTTGTTTTTACTGCGTTGAGTCATCATTTGCAAATGATTATTCTGAGCGACTGGAGAATATTTTTGAGAAATGGTCGGAGGTTTTTGTTGATAACATTTCAAAGAACAATAACCTCTCTCATTGTTCCTACATATGTCATATATTGGGAGAATCAAATTCATCTCTAAGCCCTAATTTTTGGATCTCAGAATTTCCCTGTTTGACACATGTTTTTGAAATGCAGATCCCAGGAAAATGAAATCGAATATCAAAAAACTGAGAGAGGTTTTTTCTCACAACAAAAAAATTTACAAAAGAATCTTCCAGTTTGTACCCATCTATTTCTATTTGAGAGATATAGGTCAATATTAAAGCAACATATTTATGTCTTTTCCCAGTCACCAAAAGCACAGAACAGGGCAGGAAGCTACTATTTTTGCACAGATCCGAATTTCCTTGATCCAAATGACATGAGGATAGTTTATAATGATAGATAATAATTAATGGCATCATTATTGGGTTTCTATTCTAATTTTAAAGGGTGCCAGCAAGAGGAGAAGATCGAGCTTGCTACCTTATTTTGACCAAAAACTGTCTTTTTTTACCAAAGTGACAAATTCGAATTAGCTATCAAACTATGGAGATATACTACAGTTGTTGAAGACTTTGAATGCCAACAAGACTATTAGGATAATATATTGACCAAGTAAATAGGATTGTTATCACTGAAATTTCGTCCGCACGTGGCGACAAGAACTCCGCATCGTCAAAACAGAAAAGCAGTCATTCATGGCACAAGGTTAATTCCACAGCACAGCAAAAGGGTCAAAACTATACAAAATGGCCAAAAAATTACAAGGCGCTTTACATCCACTAGGCGCGCGCGCATGCGCATAACAGCTTCGTACAAGGCGCGCATATGTGCACAAGGCGCGGCTGTTGGGCGAAAAACCCGCGCGCCTGCTAAACGACGCATTTATTGAAATTGGTCGGCTTCCCAACCACTAATGGATCGGCTCCCAAGTCGATTTGACACCAAATCCGAGCTCAATCCTCATGGTGGGCTGGTCAAAGACCTAATTGTGCC
>ML779614.1:1048319-1128067 GCA_009831015.1 Picea engelmannii | reverse complement strand
GGGACCCAAGTCCTCTTTCTCCATTGTGTATCTTTGGATTTCATCAATCAGATCAGCTAATACATTGGTGATATTGGTCCATTTACATTTGTTTTTCATTTTCTCACATGCTCATAGTTTTAATTAGTTTTAATTTGATTTCTATTTATAACTTAGTTGTTTCTCTTTCTAACCTTTTACCTTACAGCTGTCATGCCTAGAAGATCCCAACTGGGCATGTAAGCACTCATAATTTGCTCACACAGTGACGAATTGGGTACAAACAAGGATCTTTTCCTATTTTCTTGAATCTATTTTGAATGTCTATTTTGAGTAAATTTGATCCAGTTTTCTAGGAACTGGAAACGGTTTATAAAGGCTATAAAGCCAAGAACATTTGATGAAAAAGAGGTTCTATTTTGAGTTCTAAACCATACTGCTATTTTGATATAGATTCTTTCTATAATATGTTTATCCTGCAAGCTTCTTTCACTATTATTGTCAGATCTTCTTTTCTCTTTATGTTATATACTTATGAGTTGAATTATGTTCTTTATCTATGTTTACATAGTCCATTGGTGACTGTCATCTCACTATATGATTAGTAAGAAAAGGATCATAAGTATTTATTGCTGATCTGTTAGCCCATCATATCTATTGTTTTATAGACATATGTCCTGGTTAATTGATTAGTCTCTTTATCCATTTGATTCACCTATCCGATAATATCTCTTGAAGGCCTTGCATTGTTTGAATATCCTTAGACAGTCTTGTGATACAATCCAGTGAGTTAGATATTCATCTTGATCCAAACTCACACCCATTATAAGAGAAAATAGTTACAAAAAGGTTAAGTAACAAGTTACCAGGCATCTCTGAGATACAACCTAAGAGAGTTTCCTGGAGTGATAAAATATGCCTATATACAAAGATACCCATGTACATATGCACTTGTTCCTTCTACGACCTATGTACAACTTCATAAAACTGCAAAACCCTAGTTCTTCCTTAGTACGATTGTTTCCCTGAAATCCATCCTTCGATTTATACCTACTAGTTATCGATATGCTAATATCTCCTGCAAATATGATAGATATTATATTAAATTCTATGGATCTGAGATTTTGCTTCCTCTCAGAGCATGTGCTCTGATACTATGTTGAAATCCACTTACTCCAATCCTAGGTATCTTGTTAACCAGTGATTTCCTTGATGCAAATCAGATTAGAAACTCACAAAAAAAAACACATTGTTGGAATATTCAACTCAATAAAGATAGTGGAAGAAAAACAAGAAACCAAATCATGCACACATAAACACCAATATTTTTGGGTAGATACCCCTGGAAAAACCTCAGAGGGAAAACCAATACTAAGATGACTTTATTATGATAAAATCAGGGCTCCTGTAACAGGGATAATGCCAATTGAGAGAAATAAAACTACAGAAAAAACCTAGCAAAGTATGATATGTTGTACGAACTAGATCTGACACACTTTTCGAGGTGCTCATACATTTCCTTAATTAAACCCACGTATATGCACCTGTTTCCATTGATTCCCACATACATGACCTCACAGACTGTACGAAAAACTCTATATAGCACAACCCTTTACTATGGATTCGCTCTGTTGAAACTCACTTGCAGTTGCCTATGTTCCCTCTTCTCCTTGACTTGATCTAAAGATGAAAGTCCTTATCCACCTATTTGATATCTCCTTGAATCATTGTCGTACATGTTCCAATCCTCTTTGTGTCAACTGTCAAGTGTTATATATCTTCTTCTTCACCCTAGCCTTTCTTTTATACGATTGATTTATAGCCTAAAACTAATCTCCAAAGTGATTGAGGGTTGATATTACTTCTCACCTCACTTGAGATCAATGGCTAAGATTAAATGCTAATTTTTGGCATTTCCTTACAGGCCTTGTCTAACTATTCTACGAAATGGCATTTTTCGTCGAAATCCAACGACCGAAATCTGCACGAAATCACTATTTGTTTTGTTTAAAATCCATTTCTAGATGCAAAAATGGATTCAACATGATAAAAAAAACCTGGTCCACTCGGATTATACAAAAGTAATCCCTCAAATATGCATTTCTAACAATTTCTAACTAGATTTCGGTCAAATGTTGCCAAAAAATATCATCAGAGAAGAGTCATTTCGTAGAACGTTTAGGCTATGGATTTACTTAAATAAATCAATTAATTAATAACATCACTTTACTTTAATAATTCCTTTAATTAAAGTAAATTCAAGGATAGAAGGCTTTGGATGATTTCCACATGTCTATACACATAGACCTGTGCGACGATACTTATCCGATGCTACCAAACATCAACAAATTCAATATGATACCTTACTGAGAAATAACACTTGGGGTATCGTCCCATGTCATAAAAGTACCAATAATGCGGGACGTAAGTGGATATACAAAACTAAGTATAATGAAAATGGTGAAATTGACAAGAACAATGGTAGACTTGTTTCTAAAGGCTTCTATTAAAAGGGATGGATTCATTATAGTGAAACCTTTGCACCCATTTCTTATGTTGACACCATTCATACTGTACTCTAACTATTCATGTCATTCAAATGGGAAGTTCACCAAATGGATGTGAAAAGTGCATTTCTTCATGGAGATATAGAAAAAGGAATTTACATGGAATAGCCTCTTGAATTAAAAAAAAGAGGGTTATAATCCCCTTATGTGTAAATTAAATAAATCCCTATATGTCCTTAAACAAAATCCATGGGCTCAGTATGAGAATATTCACAAGTTGATTTCACCTGAATTTCACAAGTGTGAGGGAAATTATGACCTCTATGTGTAGAAACAAGTTGAACACATTTTCATTATTTTGTTTTATGTTGATGACATGTTAATAACTAGTGACTCTATTTATCTCATTCAAAATCTAAAGAAAAGAATTATGTAACACATTTGAAATCACTGATATAGACCTAGTCCACTAATTTTTAGGGATTAAGATCACTTAGATTGCTTCTAGCATATTTATTTCTCAACATCAATATGATTTGGATATTCTTTATAGTTTTGGTATGGAGGGTTCCAATAATACCCTCACTCCTCTTTACAAAGGAATAAAGTTCAATGCCTATCTAAAAAAATAATCTCCTTTAGTGGAAAATACTATATACAGAGCTTTGGTTGGTAACCTTCATTAACTCACCCATATGAGACTAGACATTTTCTTGACAATTGGTATGGTTTCTAGATATATTAAAACTCCATGGCCTTTCCACCTATATGCTACCAATTGCATTCATTGTCACATCAAAGGAATCACACACTTGGGAATTCACTATCATGTCATAGGTACGTTATTTTTGATCAAATATTGTGATGTCAATTATGCCAAGGAACTTGATGAATGGAAATACAAAGATGGTAACATCTTCTGACTTCTTTTTGTACCAATCTATTGGAAAATAAAGAAACATATCTATCTCTCAGCCTACAATAAAATAATAATTCAACAACATTAAGGAAGTTGCTTTCCAACTAATGTGGCTAAGAAATATTCTAGCACAACTATTCTTCCCTTAACATGGGCCTAATATTGTCAAAAGTGATAATCGAAGTACCATCAAGATGTTACGAAATCTAGTCCATCAATAATGAACAAAGCATATTGAGATTAATATGCATTATGCCAAATAGTTGTTCCAAGAGGGAAAGCCTGATATACAACATGTTCCTTTAGAAACTAATTTGGTTGATATCTTCACCAAGGTATTTTTGAAGGATTCCTTTATCAAACTTAGAGAAATTAATGAACTTTGGGAGTTACCCTCAAGGGGGTATGAGTGTTATCTCTGGTGGGCCTTGGAATATATATCAACAATAATTCTACTGCCTCCTTGGCTTGTTACTTGTCAACCCGAGGTTTGTAGAAACTTAGGAGGTTTTGTGCAAAGTATATGCAGAATGCATTGATAACTGTCTAGATTTGAGATTGATCAAGGGGCTAATGCATGAACATTTTGTAGGAATTTGAATTGAAAAGGACTTTAAGTTACTTGCATGAGTAAAATCATATCAACTTGAAATAATATCTTATCTATCTTCAGTAAAAGAGATATAGTCTACTGGCATGAAAGAAATCACACTAAATGATGAAAAGAGTAAACTAATTATAAATCAAGGAAACTAACTCTAGTGCATGACATGAAATTTCACAAAAGAAGATGAACTATTGCATAGACTAAATGAACCAAACTATGCCTAACCCTTGAGCCAATATCAAGTTATATGTTATCTTTTGTCTATTTCTAATTTCATGAAAAGATGAATGAGAAAATTAAGAAACTTGAGCTAAAATAGTCCTACATGAAGTTTCTACATGAACTATAATAAATCTATAGGAAACTCCTATAGGATGCCAAAAACAGTCCTAAGAATCTTGCATAAGTCTTCCAAAGCATTGACAAAGCAATACTAAAATATAATGAGATGTAACTGAGGTTTTTAGCCTTGAGAATACACACTTGAGCATCCCAATAAGCTTCCAATCCCTTCTATAGGAAACCTGTTGAAGATAACAATTGATAACAAATTTTTAAAAATCATAAACTATTATGCATGACTATCTAATCCTTCAAAAGAAATAAAAAGACTAACTGATCACACATTGACATGCAAGAAAGAGAAAAATTGCAATAGGTTCCTCAATCCCTCTTGAGTGGGACCTACCCAATAAGCACAAGGAAACTTAAATAAAGTCTAATAAGATAAGAAAAAAGATATTTTATTCATCAAAACTAGTTTACATCAAAAGCATAGCTCCAAGTCTTCGGCAAAAAATTCCTTAACAAAACTTTACACAATATTCAGATATCTTCCTCCTCTTTCGCTACACTAGAGGCCTATTTATACACATGGTAACTCAACCTTTTCCCTTGGATTGAGGAGGTAATTGTGGAACAACATATCTTGGTCAATGTCCTTTGATTTTCAAACTTCTTCTTGCAGGGAGTGATCATTAGTAAATTGGCAACGCTTTGAAGGTAGGTGGGGGACAAGGTCCCTTGATTCTTAGAGTCCTCCTTTCCTTAAGGGGTTTGAACTACTTGATTAATTCTACAAACATACTTTACCATAGATATTATATCAAAACGGTACCATACACATAAAATTCCACCTCAAAAACTATTCAATTATGAAACATACAAAAGAACCCATGACTATTATTAAATATGGCCAAATAAAATAAATTATTAGTCATATCATGGTGAAAATGTGCCTATGATGGGATTCTTAGATAGACAATGTTTAGGCCCATTATCATGCCCCAATGGAAATATTTCACATCCCTATGAAACAAAACTTTGTGTTTTTGTTCTTATTTATTTTTTTGTTGTCCATTGATTTCCTACCCACTGCTAGGTCGCTAGTGCACATTTTATTCTTGTTGCTCAATATCATGTCACTAGCTACTATCATGTTGCTCATTATTCTCTTGATTATATCCCACACTACGTATCTGGTGGTGGAATTTTTCTCATGGTACCCCTTGACCTTCACTATCCTTCCCCATTCCTCTTCTTCCTTTTCCTTGTTGATGTCAGCCATTGGTGCCACAAGAAGAAGGAGAGGAGGGTTCATTCTTAGTCCAATACAATTTTTTTCAATTTTGTTAGTTCCTCCTTTTACCAAGGTGTTCGTAGGAAGGAAATCTGTATAGAATTAGGGGAGTGAGTTTCTCTAATCTAAAGGTTATGAGGCAAGGAGTGCCATCTTTTGTGGAAAGTGCCTGCTGCCTTCTCACCCAAGAGTCTCAATGTATCATCTAGCTGAGCCATTTCCTCTCTATGATTACATGTCCATATTGAAGATATTTATTTTTCTATGGATAGGCTATTATGGATTGTTGTGACATATCTTGACCTATATTCTTCAACTATAATCTATAATGGGCTCTGAAATTCATCCTCTGTGTATTTTTTCAACTCTGTTGCCCTTCTCTCTTCATGTCTTAATTAGGATCCAAAGGCCATCATCTAAACATCCCCTACATATGTATTTGGGTTCCATTTGTAGGGGTGTGGATGGATGATATTGTGTAAGTAAAACTCACACATCCTTTCCTTTTCTTCCATGTTGTAGTCTTGGTAGGAATCCAAGAAATCCTTGGGTGTGTCAAGCTTGTATCTCACTAGTTGGGCTAGATTTGCAATTTGATTTTGTGCCATTTATCCTTAAGGAACAATTCATATACCTTAGCAAGGTGCCTTCACTCCAAAATATCTAGAGAAATCTTGGCTATGGTCTTCACTGAATCTTCTTCGATCTCTATTGTTTTATTCCCGACAACCAAATCTCTTCTTGCTTCATCCAATTTTTATTTTAGTTTCTAATTTTCCACCCTTAATTTCTGTCTATTCAATTTTATGCATAGTCATTATCTGGAATTTTTCTTGCAGGTGTTGAATTTTATTCTCCATTTCACGAGGAGATTCTTCCTTTTTCTTTCCCTTGATGTATTTTTCCATCCTCTTCCATTTTATAACTTCAACCTTGGATTTCTCCAATTCTAGTAGGGTAACATAAATATTTGTTTTCATTGGTGTCTTATTTTTGGAAGCTCCTTTGTTTGGTAGTGGATTCTCTTCTATGGTTGTTTTTTCTCCTTGGGGTGTTTTTCCTTTGGATCCCTACAATCCTTATGGACTAGGGGAGTCTTTCACTTCCTCAACTTGGATTGTAGTGGAGAGTGGTGTAATTATATTTGGGTTGCCCTACTTCTGACTCATTCTGACCCTGTAGAACCTTCTCCTCCTAGTAATAAAGGGTTCAACACTTGTTATTTTCAATGGTATGATAGAGGGACTTTTTAACTTTGTCAAAGTGTCAGTCACCTCCTAGTCTTCCTATTCTATGTTTTTCTTCTTATTGTTTTTCTATTTTTAGGGATTAGGTATGCTTGTTTTCTTAGGTTTTTCTTCTTTTTCTTGACTCATATTTTCTTGTGCCTCCAAGAATGATTTTTTGTCCATGTACAAAAGATATACCCATAGAATTTTGTGTTTCGGGTTTCTTAGGGCACGTGATACTCTCATCTTGATGAGCCCATGGTAGGCCAAGAACTCATGTTTTCTCTTTTTTACCTTGGTGCTCATCTCCTTTAAAGATTGAAGGAGAAAACAAGGGAGAATTAGGCTGATGTTTGGTTCTTGGTTGGGGAAATTCCTGAGTTAATGGAGAAGTATGAAATGATATGCATACACCACACTCATCCTCCTCTCACAAATAACATATTTTATAATATGACAGACCACTTATGGCCAAGGGTGAGGGAGGATTTCTCTCTTGATTCCATTTTTATCTTCTTGTAGTTTTTAATTTGGATGAAGAAATGACTTTTTGGCATTGATAACCTCTTTCTTTTCTTCCTTATCCCAAGGAAGACCCATTTTCAGGATAGATACCTAGTCAATAAATGCTTCACTGACCTTCATCACTAGACCTCTCACTATTGATACATATTCTTGTTCTTGGATTTTCTAAATTTTTTTTGAAAACTCCAAAGAAATTTCATCATCAAAGCCCCTTAATATCTCAAAGTGTCCTAACATGTTGCTTCTCTAAATAAATTCCACAATTTATGGATTATCATAAATTCTTGATGGTTCAATTGGTTCCCTTTTATTGAACCCTACTCCCATGGTTTATGACAATGGTTATTGAATTATATGTATAATTCACATGCACAAAGACTGTTTCCAAGGGAGAGGATACTGAAAATAAAATTTTGGGCTATACTTTCTTGTTGGAGGCAGTGTACATGAAAAGAAAGAAAAAAAAAACAATATTTCTTCTTCAGAAAACTTTAGTGGTTTAGAGCCCAGGATTTGCAAAAAGAATTATTGATAAATTAAGGATAGTAGGGATTCAACAAGGTATCGAGAGTGACATCAAGGAGAGATATTTTTTTCAAGGCGTTTCTACAGGATTGTGTAAAACAATATCTACAGGAATGTGTAGAAAACAATTCTATGGTATTGTAGACGATTTCCCATGAAAACTATGCAAAACCAAAAAATGATTTCGAGCCCATGGAATTCATAAACAAAATTTAATATAATTCTAAGGAAAATTGGAGGCAATGAGAAATTCTTTGTGATAATGATTTAGATAGATACCTTCCTATAGTGAACCTTTTTTCTCTACTTGAGTGATTTCTCATCTGTCCCAATCTATTAGATTGTATTCTTGTCTCCTTTTGCTGCTGGAAATCCCTTACGTTTTGACAACAATTTGAAATGGTGACTAACATTTTCTTTCACTTATGCCCAAATTTTGGGTTTAACTCATGTCTTATCCCCAGTTCTCGATATGATGGTCATTGTACTCAGTAACCCGTGTTTTGTGATGTCCAATTTTTTTGGATGATTCTCCACTTGATTGATGTGGTAGTCTCATTCACCCATGAATCATGCCTCCCCCCTTGATGTGAAAGTCGAATACGTCCTCATTCTCATCACCCTTTATTGATTTTATATATTTACCACATATAATATGCATGTGTTTCCTTTTCATGTTGTGAAATGAAAGTCTTAGAGAGAGGAAATTGATGTGATTACCTTAGGTTATCTTTTCCAGTGTTTTGAGTGTTGTATGTATGTACTTTCCTTTTAATGCAAGCTACTAGAAATTATGTGCAGGAATAGGTCTCTAGTATTTTTCTACACAAACAAGGTTCCTATAAAAATGATATATATTTATTGTTTTTCTTTATTTGTTGCTCATCTTTTGTCTAGTGGTTATACCTAGCTGTATTTTTTTGTTACTGTGATAATTCCTACAGGATACAAGGGATCATGCAGAATTTGTTTTATACATTCCATAGGATTGTATTATGTGGATATTGGTAGTATTGATGGTGATGATACTTTTATTGATTTTGATAGTATTTTTATGAGATGAAAACTTGGATTCCATTTATTAGGAATGATCCTGTAGGAATTGATGTTATTCTATAGACTATCTTGTAGATCATTTTCTAGAAAAAAGAGGGATACAAATGAAAATTGGAAAATGTGAAATAGTGAAGGGAAACAAAGATAATTTATGTATGATAGGATGGAAAGTGTTAGGTATGAAAAATGATGAGTGGAGTTGCTGAAATTTTTTAAAATGCTTACTTCTCTTTATTGTTTGTGGATAATTGATTGTTGATTATTCCTTGCTTTTTGTGTAGATGGCTGCTAAGATGGAATCCCTTGATACTTGCAAAATAAAAAAATGTTATTATACCAATTAAATTTTTTCTTCTTTTCTCTTTTTTTTTTCTTTTCTTTCACTTTTTCTTCTCAAGACAAAGGTGCCAGTGGTAGTTTTCACTGGTGTCCTCCCTCATCGAGCCTATGGGAGTTTTTATCAGTGATGAAACTTGTATATTTCTCAAGTCTAAGACTACCTCAATGGAGGTTTTAAATCAAATACCTATCTAGACACCTCAATGAGGTTTTCATCTAGGTAATTTATTCACTTTTTTTTTCTTATCATTTCTTTATTATTTGGATGGATTGAGAGCATATGTACTTTCAACCACATCCATATTTTGTTCCTTCACTGATGTTGTAAACTCTTCCCTCATCAGGGTATTATTGTATACTTTGATCTTGAGTACATTTACTAACAAGGGGATTCCTTATTCATCTATGGTCCTGATCTAAACTAAACAATTATCATGACATATTTCAATTATGTAGGGTCCTATCCATCTTGTCATCAGCTTTCCTTCAAATCCCTTGAATATAAAAGAAATAACAATTCCCAGTCCCCTTCCCTGAAGTTTCCATGATTTATTTTCTTGTCATGCCATTCCTTCCTTTGTAGTTGCACTACTTCAGTGTTGAAGAGTGCTTTCACCCTATACTCATCTAAGAAATTCAATCGATTCAATATCTCTTTTTGTGTTGATGGGATATCCATATCTAATTCAGTTGTTCTTCTAAAAGTAAAATATTCAAACTCAATAGGTAGCAGGTATTTGTTACCATAGAATACCTCAAAGGGTGTAATCCATGTGGTAGTCTTCCATGCGATATTGTATGCCCATACTGCTTCTATGAGTTTATTTGACCAATTCTTCTTATTCATGCTTATTGTATTGGTGAGTATATTTTCTAGTTCTCTTTTTATGGCTTCAATCTGTCCATTTTCTTATGGATGGTAGGGTGTTGATTTTTTGTGACATATGTGGTGTTGTTGCATGATTTTCTCAATGGGGTTGGATATAAATTGAGCTCCTTGGTCTATGACTATCTCTTTGGGATATCCAAGCCTTGAGGATATGTTTTCTTGGAGGAATTCAACTACCCTTTGCTCTGTAGCATCCTTTAGGGATTTTACTTCATCCCACTTGGTCAAATAATAGATGCATACTAGTATGTGCATCTTCTACCATGAAGGTCGATCAATTGGAAACATGAATTACATACCCCACATTTCAAATGGTTCTAATGATATCTAAGGATGTACAGACATTTCATTTTTCTTTGTAGGTTTCTCCATCCTTTGACACTCATCATAGTGTGAGGTGTACTATTGAGCATCTATGTATGAAGCTGGCCAATAGTATCCATCTTGCAAGATATTGTAGGTTTTCCTCTTTTCTCCATAGTGTCCTACACATGGTTTGTCATGATAAGCATAGAGGATATCATGTAGTTCATCCTCTCTCATCCATCTTTTTATAACTTGGTATGGGGAAAGTTTGAACAAATATCATGCCACCCAAGTATAGGCTCAATTGTTTTTGACATATTTGCATCTTTCCCAGTAGGAAAAATGTTGAGGAAACCTCCATGTTGCCAGATAGTTGGCTATGTCAGTAAACTAGGGGGTTTGTGTTGAGATTGCAAAGAGGTGTTCATCTGGGAAATGATCAACTATCATGCTTTATTCAGTAGGATTTGTCAATCTAGACAATAAATCTACAAAAACACGTTGTTTCCTAGACTTATCCACAATGGTTATATCAAACTTTTGTAATAAAAAATTCACTTGATTATTCTACCATTGATGTCAGGTTTATAACTTAAAAATATGATGGAAACATGATCAATGTGTATGATTATCGCGCAATTTGTAATTAATCCAAGGGAAAAGGTTAAAGGAAGGTAAATTGGCATAACATGAGGTTATCCTATCACTGTGACCTCAAAAAGATACCTCTTTCTATTTAGGGTTGATGGCCCCGGGGAGACGTCCCCAGTGACCTGGGGGTTTGAGAAGGAAAAGGTTAAAGTGTCTATAAAACTATTCCCTCTCACAAGTCACATTGATCAAAAAGTCCCAAGGATTTAACCAATGACGTAATGAAGTATTTAGATGTACTTTCCTAGAACAAAACAACAAGAAAAATATATCTTTGGCAAGTACAACTTGTTGTTAGTACTTCATAAAACCATGGACTTATCAATAAAAGAAGTAGTTGATGTATGATGAAGAAAATATAATTCTATAACAGAAATGTTTATAAGATGATAGCTTCACAATAAATTCCTTGAAATAGCTTCACAATGACCTAAAATAATCACTCATCACTAGCAAAGTACTAGCATTTGTCAGAAGATAATTAGGCAGTGCATAAATCAACTTTACAATTTTCTTTTAGGTGCTTTTAATGTTGCAATAGATGGTTGTAGCCTAGTTTTGTAACAACAACAAGTAGGTTAGTAGATTAGTCTATTCTAGGGATAGGTGAAGTTAGTAGAGAGCTTGAGGTAAAGGTTTTGAGAGTAGTTTTTATCAATCACTCAATTGCAAGGCTTAGATCAGTGCTTTTAGGGTAAATGGAGTCTTTTTAGCAGCGTAAAATCTTGAAGGGACAAATGATAATAATAGATCTAGAGACAAGAAGGTCAATGATTGAAGTGTTGGTAGCCCAAGGCTTCAATCACCAAACCATAGGGGAGAAATGGCTACTAGGAAGTAGGTAACCCAAGGCCCTAGTAGTTTTCCTCCTTCTTTAGATCAAAGATGAAGTAGATGATGACTAGATGAAGCAAAAGATGCTAGGGTGTTGCAATGGCAAGGCCCTTAGCACAAAGCTTCAAGAAAATAGGGTTTCTGGTATAATATAGTAGGTGAAAGTTATTAAGGAAAGAACAATAACATGTTCTTTAGCCTCCTAATTTTTTAAGCTAGCAATTTCATAATCTTAGAATAAATGCAAGATAAATACAACCATAACCATTCGTTGAAGAATAATTGCAGAAAATTTACTTACATTCGCCAAGAATCATCTAGAAATAGACCTAGTTGAAGACTTCCAGCAAGAGAAATGCTAAAACGCAGCAAAAATAGCCTCCTTCAAGAAGTGCGCACCAAATTTCAGCCAAGAAACCCTAATTAGGGTGCAAATTTCAGACCTCACTTAAGTGTGAGTGAAATATCATGAAAAAAAAGAGTTATTTTTCCCTTATTTATACAATTACAATGACCTTTAATTTACAAATTAGGTCAAAAAGGCCAACATGGCTAGTTTACATGTAATATCCAGTTTTTTACATAAAAATGAAAATTTAAACCCTAAATCAAGTAGAATAGGTAATTTCATGCCCCTTTAGGGTGACGTTGGGCCTCTCTGTTGAAACATTGGCCTCCAGGAGAAAAACGTTAGGCCTCCCAAGGCCTCTGGATCAAGCCACACTTGCCACTTGGCACATAACTTCCTCCAAAGTGTCCATCAAACACTAGTGACATCAAGAGTGATAGAGGTGATGCCATGGGCCTTTCAAGGCCAACGTCATATTAGGAGGGAAATACCCCCCTGGGTCCAGGACTGTCAGGCTATCTCTGGTGGAACATCGTCCTCTCTCTCTGGTGCAAGCCTATGACCTGTCTATGCCCCTAGCTGGGGTCTCAGCATCCATCTGGTGCAATTTTAGCCCTATGGAGGTCCGAACTAATCACCTCTCCATGTGTACCTATCCGTCAGGTGTGGCCCTGCAACAATAAAAATTATGCCCTCCATGGGCTCATAATTCATAGGGATCATAGAAATGTCAATCAAATCTAATAATCAAGTTGTCTAAATATGTGCATAAAACCCCGCTTTCCCAGACAAGTCCTCAAAGACGTTATGCTATTCTACAATACAAGTTTGGAGAGCGCGTCAGGAGGTCCTATTGGGATAATTCTCATTGGATGTGGGATGTTTCTAGGTGAAGACAAATCGAAGCCATGTAAGTGGATGAGGTGGTGAGGGATGTTTGAGCAATGGGTGTAGTGATGACAATGGAATGTATGGCTTACCTATGGGTGCCTCTGAAGAGGGTGAGATGCACTTTGTCATGGATGAAAATGTTTCCAAGCCCATTCAATGCCTTTTATCTTTTTATCTTATTGCTTTTTCTTTTAAGAGACTAGTTAGGGGACATTGTCCTGGCCTAGTGACCAGTGGTGACAATGTTACCCACAAGAATTTTCTGAAGCTGAGAAGGTTGGCTCGTGATGAGACCCCCTTTCTCTTAATTATGCCACCAAGAGCCACTATCTTGGCATGGTGACCAATTGAATGGTAGTTTCATACCGCTACATGCCCATGGACCTAATAGGATGGCTCATGATGAGACCCCCTATCCTCCAACTAGGTATTGATTTTATTATTTTACGGTACCCTATGTTTCTTGTTGAGAAGCATTTTATTGCTTTCTCGAGGATCCCTGGGTGAATCATATGAAGGTTTTAGTTTTACCCTCTAGGCCTTTAGCCCCTCCTTCCCACCAGTTAAGGTACAACCCTTTGCTATCTTGGCAAACCCAATGCCCGAAACAATGTAGGGGATGGATGAGGGGGAAAAATATGAAAAGTGATCAGTATGGTGGGAATGGATGATGAAATTTCATGAACGTACCCAATAGAAACTCAAACCCTATGGGAACCAACTTGCTAAGGCATCATGTCATTCCCCCCAGGTTTGGACAAGTTGAAAGGCATTAATTCCAAGCACACGTGAGAAGAAAAAATAATTAAATGCACATATTCAAATGTTTTGAGAATCAAAGTGACACATACCATGATACCCAGACTCATTACCTCATGGAGAAAGACCCACTGTTGTTGAAGGACTAGATCGATGGGATGGATATTTCTATTTCTAACAAGGTGGAGGCGTTGGAGATGAAATATGGGTCCTGCGGGGCCAGGCTCAAGTCAATATGGCTCTTGGTACTCCATGTCTATGACCTATGGGCCTCGAGACATAATCTCCTTAGTTATCCCTAGGCTAGGGGATAACATCTGGCTCCAATTTTGGAACATGTTCTCACCGTAGAGTGCATGAGAACCTCATCATATCTAGCATGACCTATGACCTGCTTGATCTAAAAACAAAATCATTAGTAATCATTTAGGGTGGTGATATCACCCCTGGCTCATATATGGTAAAAAAAATGAAAGTAAGTAAGCATATATACAAATGGAAACACAACTACTCTAGCATGAAATGCAGATGGTATATACAATAAATGAAAATTCCTAGCTACTTACTTGTACTTACCTATGAAGTCAAGTCTCTTCCCCCTGATGGGGATTGAGGAGGTGTCCACTAACTAGTAATGGGTGCCTTCTTCCTTCTAATGTATATAAATAGTAGGCATCATTGACTGACTTTCTCCCAACTCTGAAGGGTCCAAGCCAAAACCATGCACTTCCCTTTACATTAGTAGGCTCTCCCTTCTTTGTATCCCACATCCAGACTATATCTCCCTCTTTTTAATCCTTGGTCTTAAACTTGGTTGTTTCTTGTACAACTCTGGTGTATTTTCTTAGGGGAGGAGGGTGGGAATCCACTATGAAAACTTCTTGTTGAGATGGTCGGATCAATATGTCATCTTCTCCTTTCTTGAATAACTTGAAAGCCCCAACTTATTTGTCTTTATATTTGTTCAATATTTGTTGATATTCCTCCTTCTTCAACCATTCTATCTAATCAAAGTCTTCTTCTGTGGCAAAAGGCATGTCATCAGGGGAAAATGCAAGAAGATTTTCTTTGACCGGTTCATGTTTTTCATTAGTTTCAATATCATCACCAATTTCTTGCACATGGATCTTGGTAATTGGCACATACGGGAGGTAGATTATTGTTTCTTCATTCATAGGAACATTGATATAAGTGATATCCATCTCTAGGGTGCTTCCCAACATCGCAACAAACTTCCTAGACAATAGCATTCCCCATACATCTGTGAAATCTACCACTATAATGTCCATGTGGATCACTCTCTCAGGGTATCTTCCAAGGAATACTTCTACATTCTCAAGTACCCCATGCATGGGTATGGCTCTGGACTCAAATCCACACACATTTCTCTAAGGTCGTGTGACTTTTAGGCCCAATTTCTCCATGACCGTCAAAGACATCATGTTAGCACATGCCTCTAAATCTAACATGCGATTGTTAAGGCATTTGTTACAGATCACTAAGGTCATGAAGAAAGGTGGATGTCCATCATACTGAACCCTATAGTGATTGACATGTAATGTAATAGGAGGGTCCATCGGTCCATCTAAACATTTGAAAAAAAATTCAAACCTTTCTTTGACAGATGGGACTTTGATGATTTCTCTCAAGGGGATGGTTACATGCATTTTAGCTAATGCCCCGTCAAAGTCAAAATTTAAATCCACTTTTTCGGTCTTGGAAGGATTCTTAAGAAGGAGTATGTTCATGGGTGGAAGTATTGTTTGAGATGCAACAGGACCAGTAGAGAGAGGTTGGTTCATTCTCTTTTGTCTAGTATACACTTGGAATTATCATTTCTTCAACTTTTATCTTGATTCTTGGTCAAGGTTATTTATCACCTCCATCCTAGCCTTCCTAGTTGCTTATTTTATTCCTTCTTTATGTTACTCAGAGTAATATTAAGGAAAATTTGAGGATCCTCAACAGTATGGTTCACTATGTTCACTTGGTCATGATTTCCATTGTTGAAAGGACACTCATGCTACTAGTGTGACTCACTTTATTGCAGGCACCAAGGGTTTTCATCCACTATGTTTGTGGGGGATAAATTATTTGGAACCCTAGGGTCTTGTTGCTGAGTCCTTTCTAGTTTGACAATACTATTCATCATTATCTCTTTGGTTTTTACCATGCCATATATAGTTAGTTGTAACTTTTCCAAGCTAGCACCAATGTTTGAGGTAGGTTCAACATTATGGACTATCTTAGTGTCCATTATGACTCTTAGGGCTGAGAAAAGTTCGACTCTAGATGATGAAAGGTTGTCCTCAATCCTTGTGGCTAGATCTTGGGCTTCTTGGATTGCTTGAGGGTTTTTATCTCTCAGGAGATACCCTAGATGACCTATAAAGGCTTTGGTATAAAGGAAAAGAAGAAAACTATTAGAAGGATGATGGCTCACTAGGATCTTTTGCATCAAGGTTTCAAACTTGTCATGGAACTCTCTAATGGTTTCATTCTCTTGTTTTATGAGGTTATTAATCCTTATCAGCATCATGTTGGGGTATTCCTTGACACTCCATCATTTGAGGAATACTTCCCTTAACCTATCCATGGTTTTAATACTAGCATCATGGAGACCATTGTAGCAGTGTCTAGCATCGTGATGGAGGGTAGCAGAGAATAATTTCATATCTAAATCTTGAGCATCATCACTGATGGGATGAAGCTGCAAGAAGGGCCAAAAATTTCTCATGTGATCTTCGGCACTAACCACATCATTTCCGATGAATTTGGGAAACCACATTTCATACTTAGGGGGAATTTTCCTAAGGTGTCCCATTATAGTTGTCATGTCTGGGGGTCTGAAAATCTTGGATGGCCATTGTCTTTGGTTTATTTCTTGGTTCAGAATGACAGTTTGAGTTCTCGTTCTATGCATTGTGTTTAAGGGAAGATTTCCTCAAAAAAGTGATTTTACTACAGGAGAGTTTTGGGGAGGCTTTCTTATAAAGGATTGGAGAGGATTGACGTACCTCCCTAAGGTTTGTGGAGTCGCTAGATAATTTTATTGAAACTATCAAAGGGATGAGGGGGTTTCCCTCAATGGAATCGCCAGGTAATCTTTGAAAAGTAAAGGATTTTGAGGAAAGGCTTACCAAGAAGTGACATCTTTGAGGAGAATTGACTTGGTGTTCCCCAACAATAATGCCAAAATGTTATCGCACAATTTGTAACTAATCCAAGGGAAAAGTTTAAGGGAAGGAAAATTTTTGTAACATGAGGTTATCCTATCACTGTCACCTCAACATGATACCTCTTTCTATTTAGGGTTGATGGCCCAGGGGAGACATCCCCGGTGACCTAGGGGTTTGAGAAGGCAAAGGTTAAAGTGTCTATAAAAGTATCCCCTCTCACAGGTCACACTGATTAAAAAGTCCCAAGGTTTTAACAAATGAAGTAATGAAGTATTTAGATGTACCTACCTAGAACAAAGCAACAAGAAAAATATATATTTTGCAAGTACAACTTGTTGTTAGTACTTCATAAAACCATGGAATTATCAATAAAAAAAGTAGTTGATCTATGATGAAGAAAACAAAATTTTATAACATAAATGTTTATAAGATGATAGCTTCACAATAAATTCCTTGAAATAGCTTCACAATGACCCAAAATAGTCACTCATCACTAGAAAAGTACTAGTATTTTTCAGAAGCTAATTAGGTTGTGTATAAATCAGCTTTACAATTTTCTTTTAGGTGTTTTTAATGCTTCAATAGATGGATGTAGCTTACTTTCGTAACAACAACTAGTAGTTTAGTAGAACAATCTATTCTAGGGTTAGGAGAAGTTAGTAGAGAGCTTGAGGTAAACATTTTGAGAGTAGTTTTTATCAATCACTCAATAGCAAATCTTAGATCAGTTGTTTTAGGGTAAATGGAGTCTTTTTAGAAGTGACAAATATTGAAGGGACAAATGATAATAAGAGAGCTAGAGACAAGAAGGTCAATGATTGAAGTGTTGGTATCCCAAGGATTCAATCACCAAACCCTAGGGGGAAAATGGCTACTAGGAAGTAGGTAACCCTAGGCCCTAGTAATTTTCCTCCTTCTTTAGCTCAAGGATGAAGTAGAAGATGGATAGATGAAGAAGAATATTCTAGGGTGTTGTAGTGGCAAGGCCCTTAGCACAAAGATTCAAGAAAATAGGGTTTCTATCATAATCTAGTAGGTGAAAGTTATTAACGCAAGAACAATAACATGTGCTTTAGCCTCCTAGGGTTTTAAGCGAGCAATTTCATAATCTTAGAATAAATGCAAGATAAATATAACTATAACCATTCAATGAAGAAGAATTGCAGAAAATTTACTTACATTCACCAAGAATCATCTAGCAATAGGCCTAGTTGAAGACTTCCACCAGGAAAAATGTTAAAACAGACCAAAAATAGCCTCCTTCAATAAGTGTGCATCAAATTTCATCTAAGAAACCCTAATTAGGGTGCAAATTTCAAACCTCACTTAAGTGTGAGTGAAATATCATGAAAAATAAGAGTGATGTATCCCTAATTTATACATTTACAATGATCTTTAATTTACAAATTAGGTCAAAAAGGCCGACATGGCCAATTTACATGTAATATCCAATTTTTTACGTAAAAATGACAATTTAAACTTGAAATCAAGCATAATAGCTGACGCCATGTCCCTTTATGGTGACATTGGGCCTCTCTGGTGAAACATTGGCCTCCAGGAAAAAAATGTTAGGCCTCCCAAGGCCTCTGGATCAAGCCAAACGTGCCACTTGGCACATAACTGCCTTCAAAGTGTCCATCAAACGTTGGTGACATCAATGGCCACAGAGGTGACTTCATGGGACTTTCAAGTCCAACATCATAGTAGGATGGAAAGACCCCCTTAGGTATACACCTGTGAGGCTGTCTCTGGTGGAACATCCTCCTCTCTGTTTGGTGCAAGCCTCTGACCTCTCTTTGTTCCTAGCTGGGGTCTCAACATCCATCTGGTGGGATTTTATCCCTTTGGAGTTCTAAACTAATCATCTCCCCATGTGTACTTTTCCATCGGGTGTGGCCCTGCAAAAACAACAATTATTCCCACCATGGGCTCATAAGTCACATGGATCATAGCAATGTCAATCACATCTAAAAATAAACTTATCTAAACATGTGCGTAAAACCCCCCTTTCCCAGACAAATGCTCAAAGATGTTATGTTACTCTACAAGTCATGTTTGGAGAGGACGTCAGGAGGTCCTATTGGGTGAATTCTCATTGGATGTGGGATGTTTCTAGGTGAAGACAAATCCAAGCCATATAAGTGGATGAGGTGGTGAGGGATGTTTGAGAAATGGGTGCAGTGATGACAGGGGAATGTATGTCTTACCTGTGGGTGCCTCTGAAGAGGGTGAGTTTCACCTTGTCATGGATGCAAATTTTTCCAAGCCCATTCAATGCCTTTTATCTTTTTATCTTATTGCTTTTTCTTTCAAGAGACTAGTTAGGGGACACTGTCTTGGCATGGTGACCAGTGGTGACAATGTTACCTACAAGCATTTCACAGAGATGAGAAGGTTTCCTCATGATGAGACCAAGAGACACTACCTTGGCGTGGTGACCATCTGAATGGTAGTGTCATACCACTACATTCCCATGGAACTAATAGGTTGGCTCGTGATGAGACCCCCTATCCTCCAACTAGGTCTTGATTTTATTATTTTACGGGTCCCTCTATTTCTTGTTGAGAATCCTTTTATTGCTTTCTCAAGGATCCTTGGGCAAAGCATCTGAAGGTTTTTCTCTTTTGGATTTTCTCTTTTTCCAACTACTTTTACCCTCTAGGAATTTAGCCCCTTCTTCTCACCAGGTAAGGTACAACCCTTTGCTAGCTTGGAAAAACCAATTCTTGAACCAATGTAGGGGATAGATGAGGGGGGAAAAGATGAAAATTTATAATTATGGTGGGAATGGATGATGACCTTTCATGAACCCAACCAGTGTCAACTCAAACCCTATGGGAACCAAATTTCTAGGGAATCTTGTCATTCCCCCTAGGTGTGGACAAGTGGAAAGTACTACTAGAAATTATTTTTAAGTAACAATGTAGTTTAGCTATGCACTAGTCAATTTTTTTCTTATAAAATAGATTGCATAAGGTTTTTTCTCTTCATTTTTTCCCAAGACTGCTCCTACAGATTTATCTGATTCATCAGTATGGATATGAAATGGAATATTCCAATTAGGAACCTATAGAATAAGAGTTTTTGATAGTATTTATTTAATTGTTTCAAATGATATTTGACAATTTAAGATCCAACAATAATCTATATCTTTGGATAGCATGTAAAACAAAGGAGAGGCTATATTACTGAAGTCCTTGATAAATCTCATGTAGTAACTTGCATGTCCAAGAAAATTTTTGATATATTTTGGTTTCAAAGGGGTAGGAAGTAATGTGATGATCTTTACTTTATCCTTTTCTACTTCAATCACTCTGGAGGACAAATGGTGTCCTAGCACAATCCCCTTTTTCATCATCATATTTCATTTGTCATGGCTAAGGGAGAGGTTCATTTATTCACATATTTGGAGAACCTTATCCGAATTGTCTAAGGATTACTTTAATGAGTTTCCCTAAGGAGTGAATTCATTCATATATATTTCTACTGTGTCATGGATAAGTTATGAAAAGATGCTAAGTATTTCTCTTTGAAATGTGGTTGGGGCATTACATAGGCCAAATGGAAGGAATTTATAAGCAAATGTTCCCTAGGAACATGTAAATTTTTATTGTCCTGGTCTTCAAGACTAATTTGAATTTTTTTATGCCCATTAAATCCATCTAGGAATGAAAAATATTCCTTCTCAGTTAATACATCCAAGACTTGGTTAGTGAAGGGAAGGGGTAAATGATATTTTCTTGTAGTTTTGTTTGATTCTCAATAATCCACACATATCCTCCATTTCCCATTCTTTTTAGGGAAGATAACCATGGGAGAGACCCACTCACTATTTGAAATTGGATAAATGAATCTAGCATCTAACAACATTTGCAATTATTCTTTAACTATGTCCTTCAATGCAGGGTCCATCCTTGTTTGGGGTTGTCTAATAGGTCAAAAATATTTCTTTATGTAAATATGATGAGTACCATTGGAAGGATGGATGCCTTTCATATCCTTATAGTCCCATGCAAAGGATGCAATATTTATTTTCAGCACATCTAATAATTTTTGTTCTTGTTGATTAGTAAGCTTTGTGTGGATTTTAAGTGTTTTTGCAGGGCTGATTTCTATAGTATTGATAACGTGATTTTTAGTTTCAATTGTGAATAGTTTTCCCATAGTTATGTTTTCTTATCAACAAAAAAAATAGGATTTAATTTCATCATCCATGCCTTCTATTCTCACATCAATAAGATATTGGTTTTGCAGTAAATTTGAAATGAAGTTGTCTTCATCAATTTCGCTATTGGCCAAGGATGTACTAATTGTGTATATAGGATAGTCAGTGGTCTGGACTTAGTCTTTTTCTTCGTATTCTACCCACATTGGAATTTTTCTTTTCATTAATGGTCAACTATAGGGATAAACGACAAGCTATTTTTGGGATTGACCATTAGTGATAGGCATGTTGCCTACCCTACAACCAATGTATTCATTTGTTGTGGCCATCTAAGGGTTCTTCAGGATAAGAGGATACCCATTGAGTTTAGAATTGGTTTGAAGGACCAAAATTTCAGTGGGATACTCCCAAGAATAAATAGAGAGAATTATGTCTTCTAACATCCCCTCACGCTTGACTATGAATCTATTTGCAAGTTAGAGCACAGTGGGGATGTCTCTTAAGAATCCATGAATATTCAATCTCAACATGGTATCTCTTCTCATAACATTTATGGAAGCCCTTAAATCTATGAGTGTTTTGGATCAAGGTTTTGTCAATGTGCACATTTAATAAAGGGATTGATCTAGGTGGATATCGGTGGCCACCCACCTATTCCACTGGCTCAAAGATCAGTTTCCATCTTGGCATTTTTTTACAGTTTTTCGGGTCCCAAACTTCCAAGGTCGTTTTGAGGCCCGAAATGACGTTTTTGGATCAAAGCATATAAAATGTAGCTAGATCCAAATGCTAAATCGAACTAAATATGTAATCCTCAATTATACCTTTACAATAGTGTATCGAGTTCCCCAAACAGAGATCATATGAAAAATTTATGCCTTAGGGAAATTGATGTATCAACTACCCCCATCGGGGCCCACAAACCTTTTAGCGTTTCATCTCTCAGGGTTAGGGTTTTGGATGTTTAGTTTTTTATCATTTATTTTTTAAGTTAAAATTCCTTTGGATCCTCATTGTACTCAACTTCTTGTGAATGCGTGTAGCCTACACATCTCTTCTTAGAGATAAGCTACCACACTTCTAGTTAGCTTGTGTGTTTTAGCATTTTATAGTTTTTTTATTTTATTTCAAATAGTCATTAATAGAATCTGATATTTACGGTATTATTATGTTGATTTCCATATCTATGTGTATTTATTTTTTATATTTATTCCTTCGTATTGTTCCCCAGAATAATCTGAATCACCGGCATCGAAGTGGCCTGCTCGTCATTCTTAGTGCATGTCCCCAATGAGGTTAGGCTATAGAGAGTTGGGTCTCAAGCTTGTTTCTCTTGAGGAAAACCACTCTCGCATGGAAAATCAACCTTCCATGGAGGAATAAAAAAGGGATGATGGGATAGGATATCCTTTGAAACTATTGCTTGACGAAGCCCTCACACGACATAGGAATGAGATGATGGATAATTTTTCCCAGATCCTTCGATGACTATCGACAATAATGGAGAAACCTTCAACCATCAGTAACTTCATAGGTGTGATGGCCTTAAATTTACAAGTTAACTTTGATATTCCTTTATTTGAAGGCTAGATAGGCATCGACGCTTTGGAAAAATGGTTAAATTTGCTAGAGGGTTATTTCTCTATCCACAATTTTTCCAACGGTGAAAATATCACCTTTGCGTTCCTTAAGCCCCTTACCCATGTCATAGATCAGTGGGAGACATAATGTGAGAAACATGTTAATGATGAGTCTGTAATAGTTTGGCCAGGACCCACTTGTGTCTTTTGTTGATGCCCTCAAGGAACAATATTAGCATGTTCAAAGTTATGATGACCAGTACATGAGATGGACCACACTACACCAAGAGAGGGGCCAAATAGTGTCGGAGTTCACCAATAATTTTCATACCTTGCGCACAAAGCTGGGTATCAAAGACTCCAAGAAGAATCTATTCCTAAAATACCATGGGGCTCTGCATAGCGAAATCCAAAATGAAATGGAGTTTCTAGAAATCTTGTCGTTGGGAGCCGCTTACTAATATGTTTTCAAAATCAAGCATAAGTTCAAGTAGTAGAACAATAGGGAGTTAGAGTATGAAAATACACAACAACCAAAGTATGGTAAGAGTGGCCCTAACTCCCTATCCAAAGAATAGAGAAAGGATGCCCAACCCCAGGACAACCAACCCAAGCTACCAGTAAAGAACGATAATGGGAAGTTGAAGAAGGACACTAGAAAATGGTGCGAGTTCCACAAAATACCTTGGCCCAATATTGATGTTTGTGGCTCCAAATAGTATTCGTTGGATGAGACAAAATCCCCAGGGTCAGATGTTGGCTCAGACTCTGATTTAGAACCAGAAATGGGAAGAGAAATCATTGATGTAGAACCCAATGCCACCATCGCTACCAAAAAATTCCAGCCAAAGAAACCAGAGGAGCCTAAAGAAGTGGAGTGCCTTTTCCACTCACATATGTGGGTGAAAGGGAACCCCACTCCATTTCATTATTGACAGTGGTATCCAAGAGAACTTGATATCAACATATGTTTTCAATAGGTTGAAACTAACGATCACACGACATACTCATCCATACACCATCGGTTGGCTCAGCCAGGTACGGGACATCCACGTTAGCCAACAATGTTTCCTGCACTACAAAATCAAACCCTTCAAAGACGAGGTTTTGTTTGATGTTAACCCGCTTGAATTTTGTGATGTTTTTATAGGAAAACCATATATGTGGAAGCATCATGATGTTTTTGAATCTAGGCCCCGTAGTTTCATTATTACTTTGGGAGATCAAGTCTACAAGGTACTGGAGGTAGCCCCAAACACTACGGTCTCTTTCATATTTATATTAGGCTATTAGCCTCCAAGAGAAGAAGTCATCCAAAAGAATTAATATATGTTGAATAGACAGATACCCAGAATGACAATTTAACCCAGGTAGTTAGCCATAATTAGTATAAATACAGGAGGCCAATTCTCATTCTAGCAGGCAGTCTCAGAATTGCAGAGAAACAACTTGTGCACACTGTAGTGCCCATACTTGTGCGCAGGTTTGAGGAGAGTTTCCATTGCAGTTGTTGCAGCTAGCAAATAATGTTTGTCTTGGAATATATCTTGGTTAGGGTTTGGACTATCTGATTAGCTCTTGTTGATGCGTTATCCTTGCGGAAAGGTGCACTACCCTTTGTTTGGCTATCTAGCCTAGGGTTTGCTTCCAGAATTATTCTTTGTCAAGGTTAAGGTACTCGGAGGGTGGATTTGGCATATGGTTGGGTGACAATAGTGATATTGTCAATGGTAAAATGAGCACATCCATTCATATTCTAACAGGTTATAGGCCCACACCTCCTTCATTCAGTTTAACCACTAGAAGGAAACATAGCTGTAAAGATATTAAGCTCGTTGAAGAATTGTCGCTAGGGTTTCTAGCAGGAGCAGTTTCCATAGCACTGCCGCTAGGGTTACTAGCAGGTGTAGTTGCAGAAACCATAATCCTCTTGTTGAGGCACCTTAAATGAAGGGATTGACCTAATCTCCAGATAGATCAGTGCACCCTAGCCTAGCGCATCTCCTTATACTCTCAGAAAACCAAGACGTGAAGTTTGAGATTTTGGTCAAATCTAAGGTTGACCAAGTCAAAGAAACCATGACTTACTCTATGAAGTCAGATAAAAAGTTATATGGAGCTTCTAACTTCATAACGTGGAAGACAAGGATTGATCTCATCCTTGCCAAGAATAAAGTGTTGGATATCGTGAAAGGAAAGATCGTGAAACCAGAGTTTGAAGAAGGGAAAGAGAAGGAACTGTAGAACGTTGCAGCTATGGAGAAGTTCAAATATGGTGACATCAATGCCATGAGTATCATAGTGGATTCTATAAAACACCACTTGATACCCTACATCTCCCGTATTGACTCATCGAAGAAGATGTACAATGCCCTAACAAACCTCTTCTCAGTTAAAAACATTGGACAAGTAATGAGTTTGAAGAATGAGCTCTGTGACATGAATATGAATGATGATGACAACATAACATCATACTTTGTGCAAATATCTCATTTAAGAGATCAACTACAAGCTATTGAAGAGATCATTTCAGAGAAGGAATTGGTAAACATAGTACTCAATGGTCTTCCCAAGACATGGGATGCATTTTCTGCAAGCATGAACACAAGGAAGAAGTATCCTACATTTGAAGAACTTTGGACTTTTTGTGCTCAAGAAGAATCTGGGATCAGTGAAAAAGAGAAACCCCAAAAGAAGTACGATGATCAAGCCTTCACAACAAGATTCAATAATTTCAGGAACAAAAGGAAGTTTTGTTCAAGGAGGAAGCCAAATAAAGCGAAAGACATTTCAGAAGTACAATGCTTCAACTGACGAAAGTATGGTCACTACAAGAATCATTGTCCTGAGCTAAAGAAAAGGAAGGAGAAACATGAAGCATCAGTTGCCGAAGAAAAGGAAACCACAAAGAAGACTAAGCAGGATGAAAGAGACTTCTTCTTCTTAAGGTAACAATACTCTTCTTAGTTCTTGTACATATCTTGTTTGCATGTCTTTGTACATATCTTGTATATTTATCTCTTAATAGATATTATGCTCCAATAAGAACTATATCTATGGAAGAACAACAAGATAAGGATTGCTATCACTATACAAGAAAGGATGAAATATATCAAACAAATCTTGTGGAAGCTATTACAAGATAATCCGAAATCACAATCAATCTTGAAGAAACCTAGAAGAAAGAAATCAGCAATCAAGAGAAAATTGGAGAAAGACTTATGATGCTTTGTAGAAGACAATAAGGATGCAGATGGAAAGGTGGACTCTCCTAGATGGAGGGAGTCGATAATATATCACCATAAATAAGAGCATGTATTCATACATGAAGTAAGGATTAGGAGGGATCTAATCCTATGATCCATTGAAGATGATGAAGTATATATCCATGGTAGCAAACATGAAAAACAGTACGTGTTCAGTTCAACCTTAGAATAAGTCTTCTTCGAAGAGAAGCCTTAAAGTATCCTTGGTTTTCCATTCACATCTGTGATCTTATGATGAAAGGAAAATGTGGAATATTTAGGGCATGGAATCTATAAGAAACTCCATGGACCCAAGAGCTAAAGAAAAACATGAAGAAGAACATGAAGATGCCAAGAAAGAAAGAGAAGCCAGAATATCCAGTCATTGTATCAAGAATCATATTTTACTAGCCTGATATGAAATCACTAAAAGAAATCAAGCATAGGAACTGAAAGTCTTGATGAAGAACAATCTGTGGAAGACTTATGAATGAAAGCGTTATGAGATCTAGAACTAGAGGTTCTCCCATATGGAGGGAGAAGACTATGATGATTACTTGTTCCAGTAAACCATACATATCTCTACATGAGTCATTATATCATCTGCAACATCCATGAGTTGGAATTCTACATCAGATAAATGCAAAGACTGTTCTCCAGAGAAATTGAACAAAGAGCGTATGAAGAGAAACCTCAAGACTTTGAGGCATACCAGAAAGAGACCCTTGTATGCAGATGGAAAAATATAACTTGGTGGAGAACCTCCAGTGCACAGTAGAAGCGTGGTGAAGATTTTTCTATAACAAAGATATTGTATCAATATGATTACTCAGTAGATCAGATCTCATGATGACAGAAGAATTTCCACATGGATATGTTCCATTCTTCCAAACAAGGATATACTTTATTGATCAGAGCTACATGAAGCATTCAGAGAAAAACTAGTGTTGCAGACCGAAGTACATTTGAAATCGAGCATCACATTATCCATAATGAAGTCCAAAAAGGAGAAAATGGTTCTCCAATACATATCTCCACAGATGAGCAGATAAGCAGACATTTTGGTAAAGCTTCTATCCAAGATGAAAGAGTTTTCGTACTCAAGCTAGAGCTCATGGAGACGACTTCTTTATTGAAAAGGGAAGAGATGACTCCCAGTTTGGGAGGGAGCACTGATATGTATTGATTTATGGACAGTCATTTTTTTGTTGTTCGAAAAATGGTCCAGGATGAGCAGTTTTCTTTCCAGTTCGGAAAGTGGATTGAGATTTCTGATGGACAGACATTTTCCATTTTGGAAAATGTTCCAGATTGTTGATGTACCATAGCCAATGACTTCCCATTTTGGTTAACATGGGGACTGATCTAGGGAAGTCTCTCCTCTTGAGGTTTACTCAGTAAGACTGGACTGCCTCGCCAAACAACGATTTATCATTGCAGTTAACATGAGGAATGGTCTGTTTTGGAGGTTGGTACAAGACAATCTTTTCCTCTTGTGGTTAACAGGGGAAATGGTTCAGACAGTCATTCCTTAGGGTGTATTCATTCTCTCCAGGTTGCACTTTGTTTAGTGTCAGAGGAATGGCCCTGGGTGGGGAATGGTCTAGGCTCAACAATCAGGGGTAGGCATTCCTTAGGGTAGATTCATTCTCTCTAGGTTACACTTTGTTTAGTGTCGGAGGAATGGCCCAGGGTGGGGAATGGTCTAGGCTCATAAACTAGTACAATTATTCTTCCTTTCTTGAGAATAATAGTCCAGATAGCTCATCATTGATGTCTTACCTTTTTAGGGAAGATGCCCTTCTGAGATCTCACAGATGTGACTGGAAGAATGGCCCATATGATTCAATTTATATCATAACATTGTTTCTGTGCAGGTTGATATTAGATGATTGTTATGAAGATTGTATGATAGTAAATATATGCTACTGTGGTGGATGTGTTCCACTGTTTGATCAAGTACTTGTGTGTTACTTGGTGTGGTAGTGTACCACTGGATTGTAGTTATGTACTACTATGGATAGGCACAGTTGTGTTCTATTTTTATTCTAATTTCCTTGAAGACTATCAACAGTATTGGAAATGATTATCAGCTAGATGGATGATCAAAGAACAGAAATTTCCCAGATGGAAAATAGTTCAGAACATTTACTCTTCTAGGATATATGTCCAGATTAGAAGAATGGATCTTGTATCACTCTGTGGTGTGATTGACTTATCTAGCATCATGTCTAATTACTCATATGGAGTATGGTTTTGAGAAATGATATGGATGATTATACTGATGGTGATGATGGTGCTCATGATCTAGTCATGAGATAGTCTATGTTGATGCTACCAGGTGAATGGTATGTTCATGCTCAAGACCATTACCTGTAATACCTCCCTATCTAGGAGGGAGTGTTGATATTATGGTAGCTACGGGAGGTATTTATCTCCGTGTGTAAACCTAACGAGAATAGAATACTTTGGAAAGAAAGAAGAATCCCTAATGAGTTGGCTAATAACCCTAGAAGACATGTCGACTCAAGATGATAATTTATATTAGGTTATTAGCCTCCAAGAGAAGAAGTCAGCCAAAAGAATTAATATATACTGAACAGACAGATACCCAGAATGAGAAGTCAGCCCAAGCAGTTAGCCAAAATTAGTATAAATACAGGAGGCCAGTTCTAATTCTGGAAGGTAGTCTCAGAATTGCAGAGAAACAACTTGTGTGCACTGCAGTGCCCAGTCTTGTGCGTAGGTTTGAGGAGAGTTTCCATTGTAGATGTTGTAGCTAGCAGATCACGTTTGGCTTGGACTATCTCTTGGTTAGGTTTTGGACTATCTGATCATCTCGTGCTGATGCGATATGCTTGGGGAAAGGTGCACTACCCTTTGTTTGGCTATCTAGCCTAGGGTTTTCTTCGAAAATGATTCTCTGTCAAGGTTAAGGTGCTCAGAGGGTGTCTTCGGCCAATGGTTGGCTGACAATAGTGATATTTTCAATGGTAAAATGAGCACATCCATTCATATTCTAACACCTATGCACTGTCAGGTAAAACACTCCATTGATCTGAATTTTGGTACTCCTCTTTGTAATGACTTTGTATATAAGTTTTTTGTTATTGAGAATGAAGACATCAAATGCCTGATCTAAGAGATAATTATGAAGGGCCACATCAGACCAATCTCCTCACCTTGCAGGAGCCCAATTCTTCTGGTACAGAAGAAGTTTGGGACATGGAAAATTGTGTATTGATTATAGAGCCCTGAACAATATCACAGTCAAGAACTGGTACCCAATTCCCAAGATTGATGATCTTCTTTATCAACTCAAGGGAGACAATTTTTCATTAAGATTGATCTAAAGTCAAGATACCACCAGGTCTTGATTGAGAAAATTGATGTGTGGAAGACAATCTTCAAGTCTAAATAAGAGCTCTTTGAGTGGTTGGTCATGCCTTTTGGATTGACTAATACCCTTGCCACATTCATGTGGATGATGGATTGTATATTATGACCGTTCACAAAATCCTTTGTGGTTGTATATTTGGATGAAATCCTCATCTTCAAAAAAACTTGGGAGGAACATTTGGACCATATTCAATAGGTATTGGGCACCCTGCGACAACATAAGTTATATGCAAATTTTGAGAAGTGTTCCTTCAACATGTAGAGAATCCAATATTTGGGATACTTTAGGGATGAGTAGGGTGTACATGTGGATCCAACCAAGATTGAATTTATATGTGATTGGTCATCCACAAAGACAATGACCGAGATCTGCATCTTTTTGGCCCTCGCCAAATTCTATCGGAGGTTTGTATCCGTGTTGTCTCATATTGCTTGGGACCTAAGTTAGGTCACCAAGGGTGGTGAAAAGGCCAATTTTGTGTGTTCCATGTCCCAACATAAAGCATTCGAGGATTTGAAATTTTTCCTTTGCTCAGCACCAGTCCTCATTCTACCAAACTTTCAACAACCATTTGAGATTGAGACAGATTCTTCAAATTATGCTATTGGTGTAGTCCTCACTTAGCATGGGAATCTGATATTCTATCACAGTGAAACCCTATATGATTTTGTTCACAGATACACCACCTGTGATAAAGAGATGTACTCCATTGTGCTTGCATTTTGACAGTGGAAGCATTACATTCTGAGGAAGGAAATGATCATTCACACTAATCATAGACCTCTGCAATTCATGCATACACAAGGAAAGTTATAGAATGACCACTGCCAGAAGTTTTCCATGTGCCTATAACAATTCCAATTGAATATCAAGTACAAGAAGGGTAGCACCAACCATGTCACAGATTGCCTAAGTTGTCCCCCAATGGAAACACTAACTACAATTATTAACTTCTATGGACACAAGACATCTAGATGGCTACAATTATACAATAATGACTCTGAATTTTCTACTATCTAATAGACATTGAGCGCAGGAAAAACAGTTCCCCCATATGATCCATCTATGTGTTCCTTCAAGTGAGCATTCCAAGATGATCTAGGAAACTCATTACATCCGAGAAGCAGGACATTTTAGTGTATAAAAGATAGTGGCAATACTGCAAAAGAATTTTTATTGACAGAAGCTTAGAGAAAATGTTCGTAAGTAAATTAGAACCTGCACTTCTTGCACCATTTCCAAGCCTGCCATCAAGAAACAGAAGATATGCACCCCTCTTCCTACTCTGGATAGGCCTTGGGAGTCCATCTCCTTGGAATACATGTTCAGTCTACCTTCAACCAAGCATGGGAATGACTGTCTCTTCATGGTCGTTGATCAATTCTCTAATATGGCAATTTTGGCACTCTACGAGAAGAGAAACACAACCGAGGCCACTACCAATATATTCTTCACACATGTTTGGGTTCATTTTGGGCTCCCACAAACTATTATCTATGATCAAGATAGTAGGTTCCTCGACACTTTTTGGTCCAGTCTATGGTCGATGATGGACACCAAGCTAACCAAATTGACCGCCTTCCACCCACAAACTGATGAAAAAACATAGGTAGTCAATAGGACGATTGTTCATATCCTAAGGATGTATAATTCTAAACATCTATACATGTGAAAATAATTATGTCCAAAAATGTCTAGTGAATATGGGATCTTTTTCACTTACAATAATCTTTGGGCTTCCATGTATCTTTTGAATTGTCTTCATGAATGCGGTGGAAATTGTAATGGATTTGAAATGATGAGAGAGTGCACAAAAGTGTGAGTACTTGGTAATTATATCAAGAATCAACATGATGACACTCTTTCTTTCATTTTTCAGTAACCCTGTGATGAAATCCATGGAAACCTCCTCCCAGCGCTGACCTGGGATGGCTAATGGTTGTAAAATACCTGGGGTCTTAATTGTTTCCACCTTATTTTTTTGGAAAACCAAACATTCTTCCACAAACATGTGAACATCAATTTTAAGGCCATCCGAAAAAAATTCCTTCTTGACCCTATTATAGGTTTTCAAAAATCTTGAGTGCCCTCGTATCAAAGAGGTGTGCAATTCCAAAAGTAACTTTTGTTTGAATCAGGAGTTCTTACATAAATATAAGCAATCTTTGTACCATAGTGAATCATTTTTCCATGTAAATGTATCTGATGCATTGGAATCCTGCTGCAACCTTTGAATGAGAGTCCACACTTTTTCGTCATTCTTTCATTCATCCCTTGCTTCTATTATCCAATCAGGTTGGATGATAGATATAGAACAGAGAAAGGCCTCAACATATTCCTTCTTTTCTTGAGAGTGCATTTTCCACAACATTTTTCTTCCCTTTTTTGTAGATGATTTCAAAATCATAACCCAACATCTTGGTCACCCATTTTTTTTGTTCTTTTGAATATAGTATTTGTTCCAAGAAGTATTTAAGATTGTCATAATTTGTTTTTACCTTTAAGTGCCTACATATTAGGTATGCAAACCATTGCTTCAATGCATGTAGTATTTCCATCATTTCCTTCTCATAAATGGGTTTTTGTAAGTCATTTCCATTGAGTTTTTGACTTTCAAAATAAAGGGGCCTTCCTTACTATATTAGAATAACACCGATGCCATTTCTTGAGGCATCACACTCCATAATAAAGGTTTTCATGAAGTCTGGTGTGGTCAAGACAGGAGATTTGCACATCACCTCTTTAAGTTGCTCAAAAGCTTGAGTTGCCTCTGGATGCCATGAAAATGCATCCTTCTTATTTATTGTTGTTAAAGGTGCTGCTATTATTCCATAGTTTTAAACAAATTTGCAGTAATAACCTGTCAAACCCAACAATCCTCTAAGCTTCTTCAATGTTTTGGGAATTGACTAGTCCATCATGGCCTTAATCTTGTTAGGGTCTACTTTGACACCTTCATAAGATACAATATGACCCAAATACTCTACCCCTTCACCCCAAAGAGACATTTGGATGGTTTTTCATATATTTGTTTCTCTTTTAGTAGTTGTAGTACCCTGTCAACATGTCGAACATGATCCTCCCAAAACTTGCTATAGATTAGTATATCATCAAAAAATACTAACAAAAATTTTCGAAGGAATGTCTTGAAAATGGGATTCATCAACCCTTGTAATGTGGAAGGTGAATTCATAAGGCCAAAAGGCATGACCAGAAATTCATAATGGCCTTCATGAGTTCTTGATCTGAAAAGATATTTTAAATGACAATGGTTGAGTTATTAAGCATGAAGTTAATTAACCATTTAGGAATTGAATGAAAGAAGGAATATTTAAGGAATAAACATATCATCCATATTAAAATCTACAGATCTGAACATAATAATGAATAACAACAAACCATATAACACCAAAGTGATAACGGAGGTCGGCAATCTTGCCTACATCTCTAGGCCTATGTCTTAGTGAGATTTATTATTTCTCTTAAAATATTTTCAATTACATCATGAAAGTGAAAATGGATTACACAAATGAGTTAGTCATGTTCTACCAGATCTCAAGAACCCATCAAAACTGACGACACCCAAATCGGATGACCAGAGCTCCCATAATTGGCCCGCAAAGGTGCGCTCCTCAATAGATTCCCTGCATGACAATGGCTTTGGATCAAGATTTTTCCAGCATAAACCTAATATAAACCTTTTTTATGGCTTCAAGAAGCATTGGTTTATATAGGCCTAAAGTTTATAACCATCTCCCAACTTCCCCCCAATATCTGGCCTCAAAAAGGGCCTAAGATCTACCAAAAATGGACAAAATTCAACAAATTTGTTGAGAAAATCAATAATAAATATTTATTATAAAGTTCAAAACCCACTTGGGAAAATATATTAGGTGCAACCCCATTTCTTAGGGCTCTTGGTCACCTGGGAACCTCCATGTGGCCCTGTGCCATGCATTGGCCCCTAGCTTCTCGGCACGTGGTCGCATAAATGGCCATATGGCACTGGTCCTTAGCCCACACGCTATAACTGGTGGTTTAGCCCCTGGATTCCTAGATCTAGGTCTCGTGTGTGGCCATGTGGCCTCGGGTTCTATCCTTCACATGCAAATAAATTGTTTAATCCCCCAGGAATAAGCCGGTGCTTAAGCCTTTGGTTGACGGGCTAGCTCGACCGATCAGGGCTTAACCCTACCTCCACGCGCAAACTGTTGAATACCAGATCATATGATGACTATATAGGTCCAAGGGATAACCTCTTAACAATCCACATCATACACTAATCCGGTGGGCATATTTTTCAGTCACATGTTATAGCCCCGGGGGCTAGGGCTAGTCCCATCCCCTTTTCTCCATTGAATTAACATAACACACAACTTAAATACATATGCCACCTATAAAGGTTAAGTAACATCCAGTAGGGTGGCTGGTATCCCGACCTACACGAAATATTGGTGCCCAAAGAGGTCATGGGTTCAAACCCTGTGAACCCCAAACAATTTTGCAATAACCATTTAACCAATCAATGGGTGCCATGTGGTAGCCCATGTATGGGCCACGTGGTACCTCACCATTCGCTGAAACCAATGCCATGTGTCAATCACCTATTGGTCCAATTTTCAGCCCAGTCACCTACCACTGTACCTGCCACATACGTTGTACGAACATGCCACATGTCTCCCTTTCAGTTGTGACACGTGTCACTCCCTTATTGGTCCATGTATACCTACCACATGAACAACCTATCCACGTCACTTGTACGGTCAGGTTCCACGTGTCACCTCCATATGATGCAACATTAGTGCCAAATGTGCCTACCACGTCAATTTTATGGTCGTACGGTCTATACAGTCATCTGTCACATGGCATCATACAGACTATACAATCATCATTTTGTTTTTTTCCTGTTTGGAAAAAAGAATAGATCATAATATCTTGGTCATACGATGTTCGTTGTATCTTATTCAAGCTGCTTTGTGTTCGTAATGTCGAAATATATGCACACGTCCATTTTGAAGAGATTCTAAGGACTTTGATTTTTAGGCCTTTCTGAGCCCTATCTGGCTCTTGGATCCAATTTTGGATCACACCTCCCCACTAAAGAACTTTTGGTCCCCCAAAAGGTTACAAAATTAACCTTACTGATTAGATACTCATACAGACAAAAACAAAAACACTGTGTTGTTCAAATGATGTTATAACAGGTCGTCATTTCAACATGTGTGATTACATTCATGGAAGAAAAATACAATGAAGTGTTGCATCCACTTCTGGAAAAACCAAGTAGTTGGTTTCTTTCCTTCATAGTGTTCCTCTTTATTCATTGGTAATATTTCTTCCTTCGTGAGTACATGCACAATCCTTTTGTCCTTCTTTGGACGAAGCTCTATATTAAGCTTCCAACAATTAACCTTTAGATGTCCACCCCTGTTGCAATAAGTGCACTAAGTTTTTGGCATCCATACTTGTTTACCCTTCTCTTTATTTCATTGTGGAGTTGAGTCCTTATGTCATGTCTCCTTCAAATGTTTTCTCTTCCAGCACTTGGCAACACAATGCTTAGTTGAATGACAAAATGTACATGGATACATATTCCACAAGTTTCAATTGACATGATTATGTTTTTTTATAATAAAAAAGATATGTGGAAAAATCATGACCATTATACCTCTCTTGCTAATCTTCACTTTTCTTTGGAGATGAATTTAATTCACTATCACAATCAAGGAGTGATACATCATCACCTTTCGTGAATCGATCCCGCAATGACTTAGGCTGACCATATGAAGCATCACTTGCTTCCCATGTTTTGGAACCCATCTTGGAGGATGTTCCAATCTCCTCTTCGCCATATCCCAATCCTAAATAACAAGGTCTTTCCACAAACTCAATGGGATTAACTATACCTTGGCCCTCAATTCCAAGGCCCTTTCCTTCATAACCCATCTTGGTTAGCAATTTCAAACCTATACCTCTTATATGTTTTTCAAATGCACCAAAACCATCTTGATGGGAACAAGGAGAATTTGATGAATGACCTTCACCGCATACCTTAGAGATGTTTTCTTAAACATGTGTAGAAGGCACCTCCTTCAATCCTTCATTGCATTTGTTGTTCCTTTAAGATTTCTCTTGAACTGATCTCTTTCATTCCAAGTAGTCTTCATACAACACTTTCACCATCTCGGGCATGGAAAAAAGAGTAGCTCGCATATCCTTCTCATCTTGATAAAGTCCCTCTTTAGATGTCATTTCCTCAACTGAGATGAGCTCTTCCCTGGTAAACATGCAAACTCAAATTCCAACCATCAACTAGCGTTGATATCACTTGTTCTGTAAAGATATTTTAAACGAAAATGGTTGAGTTATTAAGCATGAAGTTAATTTACCATTTAGGAACTAAATGAAAGAAGGAAGATTTAAAGAATAAACATAGCATCCATTTGAACATATACATATCTAAACATAAGCATGAATAACAACAAACCATAGAACACCAGTGATAACAGAGTTCGACAATCTCACCTATGTCTCAGTGGGATTTCTTATTTATCTTCAAAGATTTTCAAGTAAATCATGAAAGTGTCAATGGATTACAAAAATGATCTTTTCATGTTCTACCATATCTCAAGAACCCATCAAAAAGGACAACACCCAAATCGGATGATCGAAGGTCCAATAAATGGCTCGCAAAGGTGTGCTCCTCAATAGCTTCCCTGCATGACAATGGCTTTGGCTCACGATTTTTGCAACATAAACCTACTCTGAACATTTTTTATGGCTTCAAGAATCTCTGGTTTATATAAGCATGAAGTTGGTAACCATCTCCCAACTTCCCCCCAAGATCTGGCCTCAAAAAGGGCCCAAGATCTCCCAAAAATGGACAAAATCCAACAAATCTGCTGAGAAAATCAATAATAAATCACTATTATAAAGTTAAAAACCCACTTGGGAAAATATAATGAGTGAAACCCCCTTTCTTAGAGATATTGGTCACCTAGGAGCCTCCATGTGGCCCTGTGCCATGCACTGGCCCCTAGCTTTCCGGCCCCTGGTCGCATAAATGGCCATATGGCCATGGTCCTTAGCCCACCCGCTCTAACTAGTGGTTTAGCCCCTGGACTCCTGGATCTCGGTCCTATGTGTGGCCATGTGGCCTCAAGTTCCAGCCTCCATGCACAAATAAATTTTTTAAACCCCTGGGAATAAGCCGATGGTTAAGCCCTTGGTTGGCCAACTAGCCTGAATGACCGAGGCTTAACCCTCCCTCTAGGTGCAAACCGTTGAATATCGGGTCACATGTTGAGTAGACGGGTGCAAGGGATAGCCGCTTAACATCCCACACTATACACTAATCCAATGGGCATATGTTGTAGTCACATGTTATATCCCTAGGCTAATCCAAACTACAACAAGCCCCACGATAAAGGAATAAGGTTCTGGTCTGAAGTATTATCCTTATGGTAGTGTTTTTATCGAGGGCTGAGGCTAGGCCCAACCCCTTTTCTCTGTTGAATTAACATAACAAAAGAATTAAATACATACGCCACCCATAAAGGTTAAGAAACATCAAGTAGGAGGGCTGCTAGCCAGGCCTATGCAAAATCTTAGCGCCCAAAGAGGTCATGGGTTCGAACCCGATCAACCTCGAACAATTTTGTAATAACCATTTTACCAATCAATGGGTGCCACATGGTAGCCCATGTCTGTGCCACATGGAACCTCACCATTCATCGAAACCAATGTCACATGTCAATATCATATTGGTCCAACTGTCTACCCCTTCACCTTGCACTGTACCTTCCACGTCTGTCATACGAATGTGCCACGTGTCACCCTTTCAATGTGGTGACACATGTCACTCCTTGATTGGTCCACGTATACCTGCCACGTCAACAACCTGCTCACGTCACCTCTACGGTCAGCTACCATGTGTCACCTCCAAATGATGCTATGTCAGTTCCAACTATACCTTCCATGTCAGTTGTATGTTTGTACGGTCTATACAGTCAGTTGCCACATGGCACTATACGAACTATACAGTCATCATTGCTTTTTTGCCTATTTGGAAAATTGAATAGATCGTGATATCTTGGTCATACGATGTCTGTTTAAGCCCGTTCATGCTTCTTTGGGTTTGTAACGTTGAGGCCTACACACACGTCCGCTTTGAAGAGATTTTGAGTACTTTGATTTTTAGGCCTTTCTGAGCCCTATCTGGCTCCTAGATCCAATTCTGGATCAGTTATGAATGTTGTTTTTGGGATATCTTCTTCCTTCATTCTAATTTGATTATACCCTGAATGAAGATCCAACTTTTTGAAGTAGATTGCCCCATGTATTTCATCTAATAATTCATCAATGACAAGAATGGGAAACTTATATTTAATGGTGTTCTTTTTTATCTCTCTATAATCTGGAAACATACGCCATGAGCCCTCTTTCTTCAGCACCATTACCACTAATGCAGAGTAACAAATTTAGCTAGGTCTAATAAGGCCAACCTCTAACATTTATTCAACCATACGCTCAATTTTACTCTTCTAGGCATAAGGATATCTGTAAGGCTCGATGTTAGGAGGAACACTCCAAGGGATTAGGTGAATATCATGATCATGATTGCAAGTGGGTGGAAGACCTCTGTGAATATCTTTAAATACTTTAGAATGATTATCAATAATGCCTTGGAGATATAGAGGAATAGATGGCTTAGATTTTTTAACATCTAGTTATCATAGTTGTTCAACTACACCTTGATGCCCCTTTTTCAATAATTTTGTCATGCCATTAGAGATTATCACCTTACTAGGTTTCCCTGTGATACCCCTTAACTCAATTTCCTTTCCTTACAATGAAAATTTCATGAAAATTTCTTGAAAATTACAAGCCATTGTTCCCAATGATTTTAACCACTGGAATCCTAGTACAAAATCAACACCACCCATGGGTATAGAAATCATTGGACTATTCATTACATATTCCCCCATAGTAAGATTGATCTTATGGAATTTTCCTAAGTGATTGATAGTTTCTCCATTTTCAATCATTACTTGACACTTTGGTGTTGGATATATAAATTAATTGAGAGCTTTGGCTAATTTATAGTGAATGAAATTAAGAGTACTACGAGAATCAATTAGGACTATTACCTTTTTCTTTTTGATATATCCTTCGATATTGAGGGTTTGAGGAGTGCTAATTCCATCCAATGCATTACATGATATGGTGGGATTGAACTCTTCAGAATAAGTCTCTTATACGTTTTCATCTTGAGATGGTTCTTATTCCTTTTCTTGTTCTTATTCCTCTTCACAATCTATGTAGAATAATTTCTTCTCACCACACTTATGCCCCTTACTATACTTGTTTTCACAATTCAAGCATAATTTTTTTTTCTTTTCTTTCCTCCAATTGTTTATTTGTTAACCTTCTAGGTTGAGGTGGTTTAGAATAAGGAACATTATTCTCTCAATAGATGTTAGGAGTGGTCCTTCTAGTAGCCATAGAAAGATTTTTACTTTCAACATTTCTCGCCACCCTGAACGCATTCTCCAATGATTTGGGTTCACAAAGGCCAACCTCATGTTGAATGTTATCCTTTAAAGTTCCTATGAATACATCAATCAGGTGCTCATCTAGAACATTCATTACCTTTATATTGAATCTTTAGAAGTTCTCAATGTGCTCCGCAACTGAACCCTTTTGCTTGAGATTTATCAATTGGGTGAAGAAGATATTTCTGCTTGTATCCTTGTAGTGTTCTATCATTTATTCTGTGAAAATTTTCCAAGTGACAAGTGATTTGTGAGAACAAATCCATTGATACCACACAAACTGATTGGGTTCTAAATATAAAGAAGCATATTGTACCTTTTGTGTGTGTGGCACATCATGTATATCAAAGAACTACTCCATCTGGAGTATCCATGTGATTGGATCCTTGCCATCAAACTTCCTCATATCGATCTTTGGAAAGTGGTTGGTATTCAACCCAAAGTTGGAGTTTCTCCATTCTTGATTCATCTTCCTTGTGTCCTCATCATGAATTTCATGGGATACATTGTCACTTTTAGGTGGCCTCTCTATTAGAAACTTTTTCAATCCTTCCATGATCTCCCCTTTTAAACCATGCATCTTAGTATCCATTATCACTTCCAGCTTAGCTTCAGTTGAATCCATCATCCCTTGTAGTTCATATTTGGTTACTACCTTCTTTTATAAAACATTTATGTCCCTGCACATTTCTTCACCTTCATCAAGAGTCCAAGTAGGCTTATTTACTGTAGAAGTTCCCTTTTTTGGTGGCATGGTGTCCAAGTATCACTGCAAGGTAGGAATTCCTAATTGGCTTAGGCAGAGGTCCTCGCATACAAGGGATTGTCAAGTGCTATAGCTCTTTAATATATGTGGAGGGTCCAATAATAGTACTCAGCCCAATATCTCAGGGAACTAACTAAGGAGGCTTGACCATTCCCTTAGTCGTACTATCTGACTACTCAGGTACTAGAGAGTAATCTCCCCGAGTGTTGTTCTTGATGTACTATAACAACAAGATGACCAAAATGTTTACTCGGTAAGTCTCAAGATTCTAGGGGGTCACCTGATATATGACACGTACATGGGAGCTCAAATATCTAGTATTTTTTTCTAATGTGAAACTGTTCAAAAGGGGCCTTTTGATATACTCTAGGTATATGGAAGAACCACATTGTCCCCAAGTTGTAGCATTGACCAGTAATGACATATCCTACATTTAGAGACTCCAATACATGTCTGCACCTAAAAATATCCCTAAGTTTCTCTCAAATTTATGTGATACTCATTTTATCCCACTTTATTCGACTTTTTTAATCACCCCAATTGGAAATTCTAGTCAAAATATACGCAAATTTCCAAAAAAAGATAAAGCACCTTTTAAAACTTGATTTGGAGGTTGTTCTTCTAGCAAACCTTTCTTCTGTTGTACATTTAAAATTATGACCGTTTTGGGTCTTAAATTTCATTCTAAAGTTCTCTAATATTTCCTCTCTGCAATTCCACAGGTCTGATCAAAATTGGATGTGCCAAGTGGAAGTTATGGTAACCTCCCCACCACTTGTTGATATTTGGGGTTTCCAGGAGAGTGTACTTGTAAAGCGTGCCAAGTGCAAAATATGTGATATATTACTCTAACACTTGCACTAGAAATAATAAATAATATCCACTATCCAATGCAACTAGTCTCACTTAGTTTGGATACTCACTGAATAATATTTCATTGTTTTACCTGGAACACTTGTTTGGGACTAGTCAGCTACCCTATCTTACACAGGGTGTATATCCAAAATTAGGATGAACCAAAATCTTAAATTTTTACCACAGATATCTTGATAATTCTTTTGAATATCCTCCTAGTTTCATGGTTTGAATCATCACAGAAAAAAATCTATAGATAAAATTATAAGATGATTGAATTCAAGATGATTCAGGAACCCGATCTTCCACAGGCTATATCTCCAAAAGTATAACGCCCCAAAAGTTGATATTTTAACAAAAAGTCTTGATCCATATACTAAATATCCACCAAGGTGTTCCTTATGAGACCTCCCATAAAAAAAATTATAGAGAAAATACCAAGGTGTATCAGATGCAGCAACGAAACCCCAACACCTTGAGCTCTGAAACCAAATGTTAGGAAACAAATATCCAAATAGCATTAAAACATCAGAATATGTACTACATTCCTTGACAAAGAGATAATTTCATATAATAATCCTCTTTGAGGGGGAAACCTCCTTATACACCACATAAATTCACCAATACAAGATGATTCCAAATGAAAAGGTCTCCTTGGTATATATAGGAGAATAGGAGGTACAATTACAACTAATGGACCCAAGCCGACATAAATAAAATAACAATACTAATGTAATATGCCCTAATTAATGGGTAATGTGCCACTATTTAGGGCTTAACATGATGAAATCCTTCCTTATGTTCAATATAGATACAACAAATCCCTCCACAACTCTATTGGCCACAACCCTTTTCTGGTGTGCTTTGGGTTCCAACCATTGGCTCCCATTGACGTAGCACTTCCCATTGCAGCCGCAAAGGAAGATTCCCCCCATGTTCAGATTAAGGTTGATTGGGAAGCCAAATTTGTTGAGAACATATAGCACATCCAACAACATGTTCATGGTATCATGTAGAAATCCAAATCCAAATACACGCAATGCAACGATCAACATCAGGTACCACACAAATTTCAAGTGGGAGATAAGGTTTGGTTGCATTTGCAGAAAGAGTGCCTCAAAATACCCCATTGAAATTTGTGCCCACTTCGATATGGGACTTACACCATCACCAAGGTTGTGGGTGAGAATTATTTTGATTTAAGTATTCCTCCTTTCCTTGGCTTGCACCCGGTATTTAATGTGGAACTGCTTCAACCATATTTTCCACCTCTCTTGGACACTTCATATGTGGCTGGACAATTGGCCCCTACAGAACTCAATCCTTCCTACATAGAACAAGTGACAATTTATCGGATCATGGACACCAATACAAAGGACACCCGCCTTTAGACTTTCAAACTCCATCGTGTCGTCAAAGTAGTGAAGTTTCTTCATCAGGGAAATTGGTTCACCATGAGTCAGATTCATCAGAAGTTTCCTCATCTAATGCAGGCACTTAACGCAATGGAGACCATTGATTCCTAATGGGGGAGTAACTATCGAGGTGGATATCAATGGCCACACATGTATTCCATTGGCTCCAAGACCAGTTTCCATTTTGGCAATTTTTTTCACAGTTTCCAAGTCCTAAACTTCTGGGGTTGTTTTGGGGCCCAAAATGACATTTTTTGGGCTCATAAGAACCTATATTGTAATTATAGGCAGATGATAGGATGAAATGAATATGTACTCCTCGATTATACCTTTCCAATGGTGCATCAATCGTCTGAAACAAAGATCGTATGCAAAAGTTATTCCCTTGCGAAGTTGACGTATCAACTACCCCCATCAGGGCCCACAAACCTTTTGGCATTTCATCTCCCTGGGTTAGGTTTTTGAATGTTTATGGTTTTATCATTTAATTTTTATGCTAAAAAATCCTTTGGAGCCTCATTGTATTCATATTCTTGCGAATGAGCGTAGCCTAAACATCTCTTCTCAGAGATAAGCTACCACCATTCTAGCTAGCTTGTGTGTTTTTTCCTTTTACAATATTTTGTATTTCAGACATTCATTAATAGAATCTAATCTTTATTGTATTATTGTGTTCCTTTCCATATCTACGTGTATTTCTTTGTTATATCTGTGTTATATTTCTATCTTCATGTCGCTCCCCAAAATAATCTAGATCGGGGCTTCCTAGATCTAAATACTTAGGTACAATTATCTTCCCAAGCATAAGGTCATCTAGTTGTCCTAAAACAATGATTGTAGGGGTGTCCTTTATTTTCCTACATAGTCCCTTTATGCACTCTTCTTTTATAGATCTATTAAAAATGGGCACATCCTTAATTTCTTGTAGGAGAGGTATCTTCACACACAAGCTCTTAAGTTCTCCTAAAATTTCATTCTCTTCATATGTATAGGCTCTCTTTACATTTACTATTTCAGGATAAGATGAGACTTGAGGTTGTGGTAATACATCATCCTTTTCAGGTTCTACATATTTTATGTGTTTGGGTTGTTGTTGTAATACTTTTCTTGATCTAAGGTTGATATATTTCACACATAAGGAGTAATTCTGATATGTTGCTTCATTGTTGTACACAAGTTGAATCTACTTGTTATTTGGATTGGGGGTAGGTTGAGTAGGTAACTATTGTTGTTTAGGAGGAACATTATTTTGAATCGTTTTATTGGATTGAGGAGGAGGAGGAGGAGTTAATGTTGGTTGTTGAAAATTAAGGGGCCTCCATCCTTTTGGTGGATGATTCCACTGAGGGTTTTGGTTTTGTGGCAAACTAGGGAATGATTGGTACGAAGAATGAATTGGTTGTCCTGGGTATTTCCATGGACTTGGAAATATCCAGGGATATGGGTTGGGATTATACCAAGATTGAGAAGGAGTTTGTATATTATATGCACCAAAATTTTGAGAAGGATTGAAATTCAAACCTGTTTTGAAGGGTCTTGGTGCTCTAGGTATCCTCTAATTGATTAAGCATACTGATTACACATTCTCCTCTGCTCCTTGAAATGTATCTTTTAATTCTGGAAAAGAGTGACATTTATCAGTTTCATGATTTTCTTCACAAATACCACAAACATATATGATGTATAAAGGGAATCCATTCCTAGGATGCCTCTTAGTGCATTTAGGACAATAAATATCTAATGCCTTTTCTGCTTCCTCATGTTTCTTCTTGATTTGAAAGGTATCCATTTGCATGGCTAGAGAACGAAAAGTATCATTTGTCATATCTTCTAATAATCCTCCCAATTCATTTTTAATATGGATTGCGGGGTTACAAGATTGAGATACCATCCCTCTATGATTTCTACATTTATTTCTTGAGGACCTGGAATGATTCTTGAAGATTTTCTTGATATCATCTTAATCCATATGGTAGATATCTCCATTTTATAGGAGATTTAGTGTTTCCATGAGATCCTCCCTTACCCCTTTGAGAAAGACAAGCTTGAGTGAATCTTCATCTAGAGTGCAGTTGTGATATATTTTATAGCTTAGTTGACATCTCTCTTCAAAGTATTCTAGAGATTCATCAGGTCCTTGAGTCATTCTAAACATCTCATCTCTTATATCCCTTGCTCTCCAATAGTCCCTTTACTTTTCACTGAAGGTGTTCTTCATTTGATCCAAACTTGTGATATTGTTTCCCTCTAGGCTCATGAACTATCTTAGAGTTGAATCCTTAATAGTAGAAGTAACAAGTTTAATATTTTGTTCATCTTCAGTATAATCATATGTCCTCCATATAACTGCAAACTTAAAAAAGAAGGTTTCAGGATCTTCTGAAGCAAGACCATGGAAATGAGGCAAGGGAGAAGGATTACTATTTTTCATTTTTGTTTCTCCATTGGTTTCTCACATAGGAAACTCAAATACTTCTCCCATCTCTTTTTCACTAGCCATTGTACGAGGTGATGGAGATTGACATTCAAATTCTCTAGATTCTATTTCCAAGAAAATTTCAAGTGTTTTACAACAAATTTCTGGATTACTTGGACCTTTTTTCGGGGTGGGGGTTTTTGGTAAAACATTTCCTTTCTTATCTCTAGGTCTAGTCATTCATAAATGTAGAAGAAATGAAGCTTATATATATATATATAATTATAATATGTGAAGAATGTGACAAGGATCTATCCATACTCACTCAAAGTTAAAGCAGTTGGGATTTTACACTACATAAATTCTATAGCAAGGTTGGCCTTATGATTGACTTATCATTCCTACTCCTCCAATACAAAAAAAAAATGAAATGAAAATAATGTGAAATCTTGAGCACCTCCCCGACAACAACACCGAAAATTGGTGGGCCTTGTAATAGCAGCAATAATGGTACTGCCTCCTTGGCTTGTTACTTTACTTGTCAATCCAAGGTTCATACAAACTTAGGAGGTGTTGTGCAAAGTATATGCAAAATGCATTGATAACATTCTAGTTCTGAGATTGATCAAGGGGCTAATGCATGAACCTTTTGCAGGAATCTAAATTGAAAAGTATTTTAAGCTACTTGCATGAGTAAAAGCATATCAACTTGAAAGAACAAATTATCTATCTTCATTAAAAGAGATCTAGTATCCTGACATGAATTAAAGCACACTAAGCTATGAAAAGAGTAAACTAATTATAAATATAGGAAACTAAATCTAATGCATGACATGAATTTGCATCAAAGAAGATGAACTATTTCATAGACTAAATGAACCAAGCTATGCCTAGCCATCGAGCCAATATCAAGCCATATTTTATCTTATTTTCTACTCCTAATTTCATGAAAATATGAATGAGAAAATTTGATCTAGGTGATATCAGTGGCCACCCACCTTTTCCAACTCAGTCAAAATAGGTTTCTGACAATTTTGGCAATTTACTATTTTTAGCACTTTTTAACTTCCAGGGCTATTTTGAGGGCCTAAATGAAGGGTTTTTGGGATCGAGATTCTAAATGATAGCCAAAGGCTTTGATTGAGCCCCAAAAAGGAATCCCCTCAACAATACCTTTCCAACGGGCTATCATGCGCCTAAAATGAAGATCATATAAAAATGTTACGACCCAGGGAAGTTGATGAACTAGCTTACCCAAACGAGGCCCACATGACTTTTGGCGCTTCATATCCTAGGGTTAGGTTTTTGGATGTCTAGGGTTTTTGACATTCCTATTTATTGTAAAAATTCCTTCAGAGCCTCATTGTAATCATCTTCTTGCAAATGAGCACAGTTTTCACATCTCTTCTTAGAGATAAGCCGCCACCATTCCAACAAGCTTGTTTTTCATTGTATTTTACAGTTTCAACTTATTTCCTTATTGAATAGAAAACCAGTTTTACTGTATCTCTATTATTCTTTGTTAATCATATTTTAATAATCTATATTCATTTCGTTCTTCTCATAAAATCAATATCATTGGTATTAGAGCGGTCTACTCGTTGTCGTCTTAATGCATCTCCTCAACGAGGTCAGGGTACAAAGAATTGGGTCTCGAGCTTGTTTCTCTTGAGGAAAAAATCTCTCACACGCCCAAGCGACCTCTCAAGGAAAGAGAAAATAAAGATGATGGGATAGGAGATCCTTTCAAAATTTTGCTTGAGGAATCCCTCATGTAGAAAAGGAATGATATGATGGATAGTTTCACGCAAATCCTTTGACAGCTACCAACAAGAGATGCATATTCCTCGAGCGGAGGCGCCGCCCCCTTCAAGGTACAAATCAACTTCGATATTCCTATATTTGAAGTTCATATAGACATAGATGTTATAGACAAGTGGTTGAATCTACTAGAAAGTTATTTTTCTATGCATAACTTTTTGAATAGATAAAAGATTACTTTTTCACTTCTCAAAGTCGTTCCCCATGTCAAATATTGGTGGGAAACATTCTGTGAGAAAAATAAAATAGAGGAACCCTCATTATTTATAGTCGCGACCACCTGGGAATCCTTCAGGGATGCTATTAAGGAACAATACTACCCTGTCAGAAGTTATGACGACTTGTATACCAAATGGACCACACCGCAACAAGAAAGAGACCAACCAGTGCAAGAATTCACAAATATATTCCATACCTTGCGCACCAAACTGGGTATCAAAGATTCAGAGTGACGTCTGGTGCTTAGGTATCACGGTGCTCTACATAGATAAATTTAGACCAAAATGGAATTTCTGGACATCTCGTCCTTTGGCACGGCCTACTGATATGCCATCAAAATCGAGAAGAATCTAAAACAAAAGACGTGGCAATTTGGGCCTGGGAACCCCTCGCAACAAAAGCCACGAAGGGGTGGCCCCAACCCATAGATAAAATGACAGAGCAAAGATGGATAGTATCAGGACAACCAGTCCAAGCCGCAAGAAAAAAAGGACACCAGAAAGACAAAAACAGATACCGGGAAGTGGTGTGACTTCCATAAAATCCCTTGGCATAACACCAGTGACTTCCACTCAAAGAAGTCATTGTTGGCCGAAGTGAAAGCCTCTAAATTAGATGTCAGTTTTGACTATGAGTCGGAACCAGAAAGGTGAATATGGATCATTGATGTGGAACCCAATGCCACATTTTCTACCACCAAGATCCATCTTGGTGAACTAGATGAGCCATAAGAGGGAGAGCACCTCTTCCATTCACAAATGTGGGTAAAAGGCACCCCGTTGCACTTCATCATTGATAGCGGTAGCTAGAAGAACCTCATCTCAGTAGAGGTCGTCAAATGGCTGGCCCTGCCGACAACGCCACACCCACAACCCTACACGATTGGATGTCTTCGCCAAGGAAGAGATATCCACATCATCCAACAGTGTTGACTATCATATGACATCAAGCCCTTCAAAGATGAGGCATTGTGTGATGTTTTTCCTCTCGAAGTTGTCAATGTTCTTCTAGGCCAAAATGATTTATGGAAATGTCATGTTGTATATGATTCTAGGTATCGTAGTGTTATTATTACTTTGAAAAGGAAATTGTATAGGATACCCGAGGCATTCCCTCCTAGTGTTATTTCCTTGATCTATACCAAAAAATGCAGGAAATTCATCTCTCAGAATAGGAAATTTGTCTTCTTCATGATTCTCTCTAAGAGTGAGAGAAATATCGTAGCCACATCCACAGCCTCTACCACTAATCTCTCCACACAACATAAGCAAGTGGATAAGGTCATGGAAGAATACTCAAATATCATCTCCTCTCCTACCAGCATAACTCTACACTGCCAGGTCAACCATCCCATCGATATGACCCCAGGCACACCACTACCCAATGGGACAATCTACCGTTTCTTTCTGTTATAAAATGAGGAGATCAAGATGCAGATTCAAGAACTGCTCCAAAGGGGGCACATACGTCCCAACAAATCGCCTTGTGGGAGCCCAATTGTGTTGGTGCAAAAGAAAGATGGGACATGGCGACTCTACATTGATTACCAGGCCCTAAATAAAATCATAGTCTGAACCGGTACCTAATTCCCTGAATTGACAACCTCCTTGATCAGCTCATGTGGGCCAAAAAATTCAGTAAGATTGATCTGAAGTCTGGATACCATCAGGTCCCAATAGAACAGACAAATGTATGAAAGAGCGCCTTCAAGTCCAAAGATGGTCTTTTTGAATGGTTGTTCATGCCCTTTGGTTTCACAAATGCTCCAGAAACATTTATGAGGATGATGGATGATATACTATGAAATTTCACCAATACTTTTGTAGTGGTGTATTTGGATGACATCCTCATCTATAACAAGAATTGGGTGGAACACTTGCAGCATATTCAGCAGGTTCTGCACACTCTGTGGCAGCACAAACTATATGAAAACTTGGAAAAATTATCCTTCGACATGGACAGGGTCCATTACTTAGGCTACATCATTGATCAACATGGTTTGCATGTGGATCTAGCCAAGATCGTGGCCATCTGTGACTAGCCAGCCCCAACCATACTCACTGAAATTTAGAGCTTCTTGGGCCTCACCAATTTCTATTGCAGGTTCATGTTGGGATTCTTTCATATCGCATGGGCCCTCAACCAAGTAACTAGAGGTGGTGGTAATGGAAACTTTTTGTGGGAACTAGCCCAACAAAAAGCCTTGGATGAACTGAAGAAGCATTTGTGGTCATCCCCGATAATTTCATTACCAGACCTACAACATCCCTTTGATATCGAGACAAATGCTTCAGATTATGTTGTGGGCATCATTCTCACTCAACAAAACCACCTCGTGGCATATCATAGTGAGACATTAGCATATATTGTTCGTAAGTACCCTACTTACAACCAAGAAATGTACTCCATTGTGCAAGCCTACCACCAGTGGAGACATTACATTCTTGGGAAGAAGACAATCATACACACTGATCACAAGACATTACAGTTCATGCAGACCCAAGGAAAATTATAGAATGACTTCCATCAGAAGTGGTCCACATACTTACAACAGTTCCACCTCAACATCAAGTATAAAATAGGAAGTACCAACCGATTTGTTGATTTCCTCAATCGACCTCTAGTCATGGCACTCACCACGGTGATAGACTCTTACGGCCATGAGACCTATGGATTGCCCCACCTCTATGAGAAAGACCATGACTTCTCCACCACCTACCAAATGTTGGGCGCCAACTCGGTGGTTGCTAATTTCCATATTCAAGACAAGTTGTTCTTCCATCTGGGCCATCTCTGCATTCCATCAAGTGAGCACGCGAAGCTAATTTGGGAAGCTCACTACATTCGAGTGGCAGGACACTTTGGCATAAAAAAGACAGTGGTAGTGCTACAAAAACATTTCTAATGGTCAAAACTTCGACAGGATGTCAGCAAGTATATCAGGTCCTGCACCTTCTATGCTATTGTCAAACCGACCATTAAGAAACAGGGCCTGTACACCCCCCTATCAACTCCTGACAGACCATGGGAATCCATGTCAATGGACTACATGTCGATCCTTCTGTCAACCAAGAGGGGAAATGACTCGGTTTTTGTGGTTGTTGATCGCTTTTCCAAAATGGCGATTCTAGTCGCCTGCAAGAAGAACATCACAGCAGAAGCCACTGCCAAGCTCTTTCTTGAAAAAGTATGGGTACATTTTGGGATCCAAAAAATCATTATCTTAGACCGTGATAGTCGGTTCCTTAGCACATTATGGTTGAGCCTCTGGTCATTGTTGGATACCAGGCTCACCAAACAGCCTTCCACCCCCAGATAGATGGCCAAACTGAGGTCGTCAATCAAATGATCATACATATCTTGCGCATGTACAATTCAAAGCACCCCTGCACATGGGATGAGAGTATTCCCTATGTCAAGCATAGCTACAATCGAGTCCTTCATAGATCAACTGGCCACAACCCCTTTCAGGTGGGGTTGGTGTTGGTTGTGGAGCCTGATTATCTTCCTGATTCATAGGTCTTTTTCTTTTTCAGTCGTGTTTATACCCCATGAAGTATTTACACCCCATAAGTATATACACTCTTCCACGAAGGGGAGTGTAGAGGGGGGTTACCCCCTCTGAGGGGTCTAGGGGCAGCATCCCCCTATGGGGGTTCGGAGGCGAAGCCCCCGAAAGGAAAATTTCCTTGTAAATGTATATTGTAATTTCATTGTAAATCTGGATTGTTCATTATAAGGTCACAGATCTTATGGTAGAAGTTATGTTATGTTTTTTTGCCTTGAAAGGCAACCCTCTTTTTCTTGAGGGAAATGTATTTCGTCTTTGTATTATCGAGAATATTGTATTATGAGAGGAGAGACTGTGAGAGAGAGAAGAGGAAGTTACAACATGTTTGTTGTAGGTTGTATCCCTTCATATGATGGATAATAATAAAGAGAAGGACCTGGCAATTTATCTAGTGGGCATAGCCCACATTGGGTGAACCATGTAAATATGTGTCTCTATTGTATTGTGTATATTTTTTGTTTTGTTTTCGCATTTGTTTTATTTTATTCCTCCATGGTCCTGTTTTTCCAATAGTTGGGATTCCAACCATTGGGCCCCATGGATGTTGCACTACCCCTGGTGACCACCTCGGCAAACTCGTCCCCTGCTCCACCATAAGCTGACAAGGCCACTCGGTTCATTTAGAATGTCCATCACATCTGACAACAGGTTCAATATATTCTATAGAAGTCTAATGCCAAGTACAAGCAGTGCCATGATCAACATTAGGTGCCACACAAGTTTCAAGTGGGAGACAAAGTTTGGTTGCAATTGCAGAAATAATGCCTTACAGGGCCCCATCGGAAGCTTCGACCACTCCATTATGGATCCTAAACCATCACCAAGGATGTGGGTGACAATTATTTTGAGCTCAACATTCCCCCTTTCCTTGGCTTGCACCCAATAGTCAACATGGCTCTCCTTCAGCCATATTTCCCACCATTATTGGACACCTTAGAGATAGAAGAGAATTTGACACCAAAAGAGATAAAAAATGACTTCATGCAATAGGAATCGAGTGATCATATTGTGGACACACATATAAATGGCACTTGATAGTGAAGGAGCCATCATTATCGCATCGTCAAAGCAGGGCAGCTCTAGCACCAAGGCAAGTGGCTCACTCGGGGCCAAATGCAGCAGAAATTTCCTCATCTAATGGGGGAAATCAATGCAATGGAGACCATTTCTTCCTAAGGAGGGATGATTGATCAATTTGGATATCCATGGCCACCCACATTTTCCAACTCGATCAAAATAGTTTTCTGGCAATTTTGGCAATTTACTATTTTTAGCAGTTTTTAACTTCTGGGGCCAATTTGAGGGCCTAAATGAAGGTTTTTCGGGATAGAGATTCTTAAATATACAAAAAGTCTCTGATTGAACCCCCAAAATTAATCTACTCGATGATACCTTTCCAACAAGCTATCGTGCAAATAAAACGAAGATCATATGCAAAAGTTACGACCTCAAGAAGTTGATGTACTAACTTACCCAAACGGGGCCCACATGACTTTTGGCGCTTCATCTCCTAGGGTTAGGTTTTTGGATGTCTAGGGTTTTTGACATTCATGTTTATTTTAAAAAGGTATTCATAGCCTCATTGTAATCATCTTCTTGCAAATGAGCGCAACCATCACATCTCTTCTCAGAGATAAGCCGCTACCATTCCAGCAAGCTTGTTTTTCATTGTATTTTACAGTTTTAGCTTATTTCCTTATTGAATAGAAAACTAGTTTTATTGTATCTCTATTGTTTTGTGTTAAGCATATTTTAATAATATTTATTCATTTATTTCTACTCATAAAATATGGATTAGTGGTATCAGAGCAGTCTACTCCTTGTTGTCTTAATGCATGTCCCCAACGAGGTCAGCGTACAAAGAATTGGGTCTCGAGCTTGTTTCTCTTGAGGACAAAATCTCTCACACGCCCAAGAAACCTCTCATTTTAGGAGAAAATAAAGATGACGGGATAGGAGATCCTTTCAAAAAAATTCTTGAGGAATCCCTCACGCAATAGAGGAACGAGATGATAGATAGTTTCACAGAAAGCCTTCGGCAGCTACTAGCAGGCGACGCATCTTCCTAGAGCGGAGGCGCTTCCCCCTTCAAGGTAAAAATCAACTTCAATATTCCTATATTCGAATGTAAGATAGACGCATATGTTGTATACAAGTGGTTGAATCTACTAGAAGTGTATTTTTCTGTGCTTAACTTTTCGAATAGAGAAAAAATTACTTTTGCACTCATCAAAGTCATTCCCCATGTCAAAGGTTGGTGGAAACCTTTTTGTGAGCAAAACAAAACAAAGGAATATTCATTATTTACAGTCATGACCACCTGGGAATCCTTCAGGGATGCTATTAAGGAAGAATACTACCCTGTCAGAAGTTATGACGACTTGTATACCAAATGGACCACACTGCAACAAGAAAGAGACCAAGCAATACCAGAGTTAAAAAATATCTTCCATACATTGCGCACCAAGCTGGGTATCAAAGATTCTAAGCGACATCTAGTGCTCAAGTATCGCAGTGCTCTTCATAGATACATCTAGACCGAAATGGAATTTCTAGACATCTCATCCCTGGGCGCGGCCTACCAATATGCCATCAAAATCGAGCAGAAGCTAAAAAAAAAGACGTCGCAATTTGGGTTTGGAAACCCCTCGCAGCAAAATCCAGGAAGGGGTGGCCCCAACCCACAGAAAAAAGGAAAGAGAAAATATGGAAAGTATCAGGACAACCATTCCAAGACACAAGAAAATAAGGATACTAGAAAGATAAACAAAGACACTGGGAAATGATGTGACTTCCATAAGAGCCCTTGGCATAAGACTGCTGACTACCACTCAAAGTAGTCACTGGTGGATGAAGTGAAATCCTCTGAATCAGAAGTGGGTTTTGAATATGAGTCAGAACCAGAAAGGGGAAGATGGATCATTGATGTGAAACCCAGTGCCACTGATTCTACCACTAATCTCCATCTTGGTGAACCAGACAAGCCAGAAGAAGGCGAGTGCCTTTTCCTTTCATAGATGTGGGTAAAAGGCACCCCACTACACTTCATCGTTGATAGTGATAGATAGAAGAACCTCATCTCAAATTAATTCTTCAACTGGTTGGACCTGCTGATGACGCCACACACACAACCCTACACCATTGGATGGCTCTACCAAGGAAGCAATCTCTGTGTCAACCAACAGTGTTGACTATCATATGGCATCAAGCCCTTCAAAGATGAGCTATTGTGTGATGTTTCTCCTCTCAAAGTTTGTAATGTTATTTTGGGCCAACCTTATTTATGGAAACATCATGTTGTATATGATTCTAGGCCTCGTAGTGTTATTATTACTTTGAAAAGGAAATTGTACAGGATACCCGAGGCAGTCCCTCCTAGTGTTATTTCCTTGATCTCTTCCAATAAATGCAGGAAGGTCGTCTCTCAGACCAGGAAATTTATCTTCTTCGTGATTCTCTCTTAGAGTGAGAGAAAGATTGCAACCACATCCAGGGCCTCTGTGACTGATCAATGCACAGAAAAGAATCAAGTGAATAAGGTAGTGGAATAATACTCTTATATCTTCTCCATTCCTACCAGAGTACCCCCACACTCCCAGGTCATGCATCCCATCGATATGACCCCAGGAGCACTGCTACCCAATGGGTCAGCCTACCACCTCTCTCTGTTAGAAAATGAGGAGTTCAAGAGGCAGATGCAAGAACTTCTCCACAAGGGGCACATACGTCCCATCCCATCGTCTTGTGAGAGGCCAATCTTCTTGGTGCATAAGAAAGACGGGACATGGAAAATATGCATTGATTACCAGGCCACAAAATTGGTACCTGATTCCCCAAATCGAAGACCTCCTTGATCAACTCACGGGGGTCAAATACTTTAGTAATATTGATCTGAAGTATGGCTACCACCAGGTCCCAATAGAACAGAAAAATGTATGGAAGACCGCCTTCAAGTCAAAAGAAAGTCTTTTTCAATGGCCTTTTGGTTTCACAAACACTCCAGAAACGTTTATGAGGATGATGGACGATATCCTACAACCTTTCACCAATACTTTTGTAGTGGTGTATCTGGATGACATCCTCATCTGCAACAATACTTGGGCAGAACACTTGTAGCATATTGAGTAGGTTTTTCACACTCTGTGGCAGCACAAACTATATGCAAACATGGAAAAATGCTTCTTTGGCATGGACACGGTCCATTACTTAGGCTACATCATTGATCAACATGGTGTGCATGTGGGTCCAGCCAAGATCTAGGTCATCCAGTACTCGATTCCTCGAATTGACAACCTCCTTGATAAGCTCATGGGGTTCAAATACTTCAGTAAGATTGATCTGAAGTCTAGCTACCACCATGTTCCAATAGAATGGACAAATGTATGGAAGACCACCTTCAAGTCAAAAGAAGGTCTTTTTCAATGGTCATTCATGCCCTTTGGTTTGAAAAATTATCCAGCAACGTTTATGAGGATGATGGACGATATCCTACAACCTTTCACCAATACTTTTGTAGTGGTGTATCTGGATGACATCCTCATCTACAACAAGACTTGGGTGGAACACTTGTAGCATATTCAGGAGGTTCTGCACACTCTGTTGCAGCACAAATTATATGAAAACATGGAAAATGATCCTTCAGCATGGAGAGGGTCCATTACTTAGGCTACATCATTGATCATCATGGTGTGCATGTAGATCCATCCAAGATCCAGGGCATCCATGAATGGTTAGCCCCAACCAGACTCACTAAACTTTGGAGCTTCTTGGGCCTCTCCAATTTCTATCGCACGTTCATGTTGGAATTCTCTCATATCGCATGGGCCCTTAGCCAAGTAACCAGGGGTGGCGGTAAGGAAAAATTTGTATGGGGCCTGTCCCAACAATAAGCCTTCGATGACTTGAAGAATCATTTATGCTCATCCCTATTACTTTCATTACCAGACCTGCAACATCCCTTTGAGATCGATACAAATGCTTCAAACTATGTTATGGGTGTCATTTGCACTCAACACGGCCACCCCGTGGCATATCATAATGAGACACTATCAGATATTGTTTGTAAGTAGCCTACTTCGACAAAGAAATGTAATCCATTGTGCAAGCTTACCACCAGTGGAGACATTACATTCTTGGAAAGGAGAGAGCCATCCACACTAATCACAAGCCACTACAGTTCATGCAGACCCAAGGAAAATTGCAGAATGACCACCATCAAAGGTGGTCCACATACTTACAATAGTTCCACCTCAACACCAAGTATAAAACAGGAGGTACCAACCAAGTTTTTCATTTCCTCAACCGACCTCCAGTTGCAACACTCACCATGATGTAATACCCTTGCGGCCACGAGACCTCTAGATGGTCCCACCTCTATGAGACAAATCGTGACTTCTCCACCACCTACCAAATGTTGGGGGCCAACTTAGTGGTCACTAATTTACATATTCAAAATGGGTTGTTGTGTCGAATGGTCCATCTCTGTGCTCCATCAAGAGAGCTCGCAAAGCTGATTTGGGAAGCTCACTACAGTTGGGTGGCAAGACACTTTGGCGTTGAAAAGACAGTGGCAGTGCTGCAAAAACATTTCTATTGGTCGACACTTCGACATGATGTTGGCAAGTATATCAGGTCCTGAATCACCTAGGCTATTTCCAAACCGACCACTAAGAAACAAGGCCTATACACCCACCTTCCTACTCCTGACAGGTTGTGGGAACCCATCTCAATGGACTACATATCGGGCCTCCATTCCACCAAGAGGGGAGATGACTGTGTTTTCTTTGTTGTTGATCATTTTTCTAAAATGTTGATTCTAGTCGCTTGCAAGAAGAACATCACAACCAAGATCTTATTTGAAAGAGTATGGGTACATTTTGGGATCCCACAAACCATTATCTCATACCATGATAGTCCGTTCCTTAGCACATTCTGGTCGAGCCTCTGGTCACTGCTGGATACCAAGCTCACCAAATCCACTACCTTCCACCCCCAGATAGATGGCCAAAATGAGGTCTTAAATCGGATGATCATACATATCCTATGCATGTACAATTCAAAACACCCCTGCACATGGGATGAGATTCTTCCCTATGTCCGTCATAGCTACAACCAAGCCCTACATAGATCAACTGGCTACATCACCTTTCAGGTGGGTTTGGGATTCCAACCATTGGGTCTCATGGATGTTTCACTACCCATGGTGACCACCTCGACTGACTCGTCCCCTACTCCACTAGAAGATGACAAGGCCACCCATTTCATTGAGCAGATCCAACACATCTGACAACAGGTTCATGATATTCTACACAAGTCTAATGCCAAGTACAAGCAACACCTGGATGATCAACATCAGGTGTCACATAAGTTTCAGGTGGGAGACAAAGTTTGGTTGCACTTGGAGAAATAACTCCTTACAGGGCCCCATAAGAATATTCTCCCACTCCGTTATGGGTTGTACACCATCACCAAGGTTGTGGGTGACAATTCTTTTGAGCTCAACATTCCCCCTTTCCTTTGTCTGCACCTAGTCTTCAATGTTGCTCTCCTTCGACCATATTTCCCACCATTATTAGACACCTCAGAGATAGCAAAGAAGTTGAAACCAATAGAGCTCAACTTTGACTACATGCAATAGGAATCCATTGATCATATTTTGGAAACACAGATCAAGGGCACTCGACAACAAAGGATCCATCTTTATCGCACCATCAAAGCAGGGCAACACCTGCACCAAGGCAAGTGGCTCACCCGAGGCCAAATTCAACAGACATTTCCTCATATGATGGGGGAAATAAATGAAATGGATACCATTTCTCCCTAAGGAGGTAGTATTTATCTAGGTTGACATCAGTGTTCACCAACCTTTTCCAACTCGGTCAAAACAGTTTTCTGGCAATTTTGGCAATTTACTATTTTTAGCAGTTTTTAACTTTCAAGGCCATTTTGAGGGCCTAAATGAATATTTTTTGGGATTGATATTCTCAATGATATCCAAAGGCTTTGATTGAGCCCCCAAAATGAATATCCTCTATGATACCTTTCCAACAGGATATCGTTCACTTAAAATGGAGATCGTATGCAAAAGTTACGACCCCAGGAAGTTGATGTACTTACTTACCTAAACGGGGCCCACATGACTTTTGGCGCTTCAAGTCCTAGGGTTAGGTTTTTGGATGTATAGGGTTTTTGACATTCCTGTTTATTGTAAAAAGGACTTCAGAGCCTCATTGTAATCATCTTATTTTGAATGAGCACAATTGTCACATCTCTTCTCAGAGATCAGACCCCACCATTCCAGCAAGCTTGTTTTCCATTGCCTTTTACAGTTTCAGCTTATTTCATATTGAATGGAAAACCAGTTTTATTATTTCTTTGTTATGCTGTGTTAAAAATACTTTAATAATATGTATTCATTTTTTTCTTCTCATAAAATCAAGATCAGTGGTATCAGAGCAGTCTTCTCCTTGTCATCATAATGCATGTCCCCAACGAGGTCAGGGTACAAAGAATTGTGTCTCGAGCTTGTTTCTCTTGAGGAAAAAAGCTCTTGCATGCCCAAGAGACCTCTCATAGTAGGAGAAAACAAAGATGATGGGACCAGAGATCCTTTCAAAATGTTTCTTGAGGAATCCCTCAGGAAAAAGAGGAACGAGATGATGGATAGTTTCCCACAAATCCTTCGGTGGTTACCAAAAGGTGATGCATCTTCCTCGAGCGGAAGCACTGCCCCCTTCAAGGTACAAATCAAATTATATATTCCTTTATTTTAAGGTCAGATAGACCCAGATGTTGTTGACAAGTGGTTGAATCTACTATAAGGGTACTTTTTTGTCCATAACTTTTCGAATAGAGAAAAGATTACTGTTTTCACTCCTCAAAGTAATTCCCCATGTCAAAGATTGGTGGGAAACTTTCTGTGAGAAAAAGGAAATAGAGGAACCCTCATTATTTACAGTCGCGACCACCTGTGAATCCTTCATGGATTCTATTAAGGAAAAATACTACCCTGTCAGAAGTTATGACAACTTGTATACCAAATGGACCACACTGCGACAAGAGAGAGACCAAGAAGTGACAGAGTTCACAAATATCTTCCATACCTTGCGCACCAGGATGGGTATCAAAGATTCGGAGTGAAATCCGGTGCTCAAGTATAGCGGTGCTCTACATAGATACATCCAGACTGAAGTGGAATTTATGGACGTACGTCCTTGGATGCAGCCTACCGATATGTCATAAAAATCGAGCAGAAGCTAAAACAAAAGACGCGACAATTTGGGCCTGGGAACCCCTCGCAGCAAAATCCAGGAAGGGGTGGCCCCAACCCATAGAACAAAGGACAGAGAAAATATGGGAAGTATCAGAGAAAACAGTCCAAGCCACAAGAAAATAAGGATAGTGAAAAGACAAAGAAAGATATCTGGAAGTGGTGTGACTTCCATAAGAGCCCTTGGCATAACACTATTGATTATCGCTCAAAGAAGTCACTGGTGGATGAAGTGAAAGCCTCTCAATCAGATGTGGGTTCTGACTCTGAGTCAGAACCAAAAAGGGGAATATGGATCATTGACGTGGAACTGAGTGTAATCCAGGTGGATATCGGTGGCCACCCACCTTTTTCAACTAGCTCAAAACAGTTTTCTAGAAATTTTGGCAATTTACTATTTTTAGCAGGTTTTAACTTCGAGGGCCATTTTGAGGGCCTAAATGAAGGGTTTTTGAGATAGAGGTTTTCAAAGATATTTGAAGGCATGATTGAGCCCCCAAAATGAATCTCCTCAATGATACCTTTTGAACGAGCTATCATACGCCTAAAACGAAGATCATATTAAAAAGTTACGACCCCGGGAAATTGATGTACTAACTCACCCAAATGGGGCCCACGTGACTTTTGGCGTTTCATCTCCCAAGGATAGGTTTTTGGATGTCTAGGGTTTTTGGAATTCCTATTTATTGTAAAAATGCCTTCAAAGCCTCATTGCAATCATCTTCTTGTGAATGCGAGTAGCCGTCACATCTCTTCTCAGAGATAAGCTGCCACCATTCTAGCGAGTCTTTCACTCTGCATTTTTACAGTCTCTGTACATTTCTTTCATTAATAGAAATCATGTATTACTGTATATCTGTGTTTATGGTTGCATCTCTGATACATTTTTTTTATATTATTGAATATCTGTGATATCTTTGTGCATTTCTCTATTGTATCTCCGATCTCATTTCATGCCGAAAATAATCCGAATCAAAGTGCCACCATTGCTACCACCAATTTTCAACTTGGTGAGCCAGACGAGATAGAAGAAGGTGAGCACCTCTTCCATTCACAGATGTGGGTAAAAGGCACCTTGTTGCACTTCATATTTGATAGAGGTATCCAGAGGAACCTCATCTCAGCAGAGGTCATCAAGCAGTTGGCCCTACTGACAACGACGCACCCACAACCCTACACCATTGGATGGCTCCGCCAAGGAAGTGATCTCTGCGTCAGCCAACATTGTCGATTGTCGTACGACATCAAGTCCTTCAAAGATGAGGTATTGTGTGATGTTTCTCCTCTCAAAGTTTGTAATGTTATTTTGGGCCAACCTTATTTATGGAAATGTCATGCTATATATGAGTTTAGGCCTCGTATTGTTATTATTACTTTTAAAATGAAATTGTATAGGATACCCAAGGCAGTCCCTCCTAGTTATATTTCCTTGATCTATGCCAAGCAATGTAGGAAGGTCATCTCTCAGACTGGGAAATTTGTCTTCTTTATGATTCACTCTCAGAGTGAGTGAAATATCACAGCTACATCCAAGGCCTTCGCGACCAATCTCTCCACACAATAGAAGAAAGTGAATAAGGCATTGGAAGAATACTCAAATATATTCTCCTCTCCTACCGGGGTACCTTTACACTTCTAGTTCAAGCATCCAATCCATCTGACCCCATGTGCACCACTACCAAATGGGCCAGTTTACCGTCGCTATATGTTAGAAAATGAGGAGATCAAGAGGTAGATCGAAGAACTTCTCCACAAGGGGAATATACGTCCTAGCGCATCACCTTGTGGGAACCCAATCGTATTGGTGTAGAAGAAAGATGGGACATGGTGACTCTACATTGATTACTGGGCCCTGAACAAAATCACAATCTGAAACCAGTACCCGATTCCCCGAATCGACGACCTCCATGATCATCTCACGGGGGACAAATAATTCAGTAAGATTGATCCGAAGTCTAGCTACCACTAGGTCCCAATAGAACAGACAGGTGTATGGAAGATCACCTTCAAGTCAAAATAAGGTCTTTTTGAATGGTTGGTCATGCCCTTTGGTTTGAAAAATTATCCAACAACGTTTATGAGGACGATGGACGATATCCTATGACCTTTCACCAATAAATTTGTAGTGATGTATTTGGATGACATCCTCATCTACAACAAGACTTGGGCAGAACACTTGTAGCATATTCAGCAGGTGTTGCACACTCTGCGACACCACAAATGATATGAAAACTTAAAAAAATGATCCTTCGGCATCTACAGGGTCCATTACTTAGGCTACATCATTGATCAGCATGGTGTGCACATGGATCCAGCCAATATCCAGGTCATCCATGACTTCCCAGCACCAACCCCACTCACTGAACTTTGGAACTTCTTGGGCCTCACCAATTTCTATCACAGGTTCGTGTTGGGATTATGTTGGCCCTTGACCAAGTTTTGGAGAACCTTGGTCATGTTTGACCATTTTTATGGATTTTTGGGTTTAGGGTTTATGTAATGGGTATGGGATGTCATCCCATGGGTTTACCCATACCTTGGTCCCTTTTGTAATGTATAAATAGAATGCTAGGCGATGTAAGTAGAGAGAAGAGATGTGGTGCTAAGTGCTATATTGTGTTGAGTGGAAGTGATGTAAGTAGTTGGATCTATGTTATTGAGTTAGCTTTGTGCATACTGTGTACATGAGAACTTGCAGAGCTAAGTGCAAGTGACTGTAAAGAGGCTTTGTGTTGTGACCTAACTCAAGGAAGGATGATCTGGCGAGGTGCATGCCGATCTCTTGTTCTATGTAGAGTGAGTTTTGATGCTCTATGCATGTAAGGATATTGACAAAAGATAATAAAGAAGACAAAGAGTTGGTGTGCGTAGCCCCACGCTAGGGATGAACCATGTATATCATGTGTTATGGTTGCTTTGTGCATTATGGTTGTTATTTGAGTTATTCTTAGTATAGCAATATATGTTAGATGCATCTGATATAGTATCTTAGTGCTTAGTAATGTGAATGAATAGTAGATCAGATCTATTTCTATATGCTAAGTGCTTGGAGGTGTTAGATCTTGTTGAATATTGCGTTGTTTTGTAATTAGATTTTTCTCCTGCGAAGTGGATAAAAGATAAATAATAATGAATGTTAACTGCTAAGTTCTCTTTTAAGTATTGTAATCACATATCTATGTCCCAGCTAGGTTGTAGACACTTGAGTCCTGCAACCACCCAGCCTCTACCTCAAGTGAGACTTCATCTGCTTCGTAGGTGTTGTCGAAAGGGTTGGTATTTAGAGTTTTGTTGGTGCATTGTTGAAGCGTTTAACCATGGGTCTGCCCCTGCCCCAACAAATGGTTATGTTTGCTAGGACCTGAAACTCTGATTGTTGGGAACTGAAGAAAGAGAAAACTTTGTGCGTAGATCTATTGCTTTAGTGTGTAGTATTCTACTTGAATTGTCAAGCTCTGTGCTAATAAAAGAAGATCGATCTGAAGAAAAGAGGTAAGATATTAAATATTTGTGCTCTGATAAAGGTAAGATAAGTGAATTTTTTTTTGAAAGAATGGATCTAGGTATGTTTGATAGATTTTTTCCTAGTCTGAAAATTAGGGCACCGCTAGAAGAAAGAAGATTTGATATGAATAGATATGATGGAACTAGTGAAAGATGTGTTATTCCTGTGCATAGAAAGAATGTTTGGAATAACAAATGGATGCAGGATCCTAGAATGATTTTTTTGCAGATCCACCACCATGATTACAGTGCGCAGTACATGAAAGGCTAGGGATCGTTCAAGAGAAAGAGAGGATTGACTCTTTGTTATAATTGTAGAAGACCGGGACATCTTGCTAAGGAATGCCATGGTCGAGGTCCTGTTTTCCTTTGTTGTATGGCTACTGGACATGAATTTTTGGATTTCCCTAGAATGATTTCCAAAGTTGAAAAGATGAACATGAGACAAGAAGACCCTGAGGAAGTTCAAGAGACTAAGAATATGCTCAAGAAGCAGAAAGAATCAGAGACTGTATTATTGCAGATGAAAGAAACCCTGAATGATCATAGAGACATCAACTTATTAGAGGTATTAAAAGAGAAGGAGTGCATAGAAACAAGAATAGGAGACTTTGACATAGACTGTGTTCTAGATGAGGAAACACAGGTGAATATCATGATAGAAAGAACTTGGGAAATTTTGGGAAAACTTTCTATGGTTCCTTCATTGGGAGAAATAGGATTTTTTAAAGGGAAGATGATAACCCTATGTGGAAGAATTACCCAGATATCTATGAGTGCTCATGGAACTTCGATAGAATAAGAATTTGAGATCATTAATTTTGTTGAGAACAATGCCCCATTAGCTATTTTGCTAGGAAAAACTTGGGTTGAGAAAGATCATATATGAAGGAAACAAGAAGAGGAAGCTTTAGAACAGAAAAAGAAAGAACTAAGAGATTTCATGGCTAGGAGAATAGCACATTTATTGGAAGAATAGGAGGACAAGTCGAAGCTACTAAGCACCAGAGACCTGTTCGTCAAAGTTGAAAGAACACAGGAAGACTTGAAACCCTTGTCCATACAGGAGAGTAGAGCACCTACTCTAGAAAGAGAAGAAGTATTACTCTCGAACCTTATGAAAGACCCTCTACAATGCGAAGTTACTATGCCAAGAGAAAATAAGAACAATAATGGAAAGAGGAAACTAGTGACTCAAATCATAGGAAAAAAATCCAGGAAGATCAACAAGAAGAAAGCAAAGTTAGAGAAATTACAGGAAGTTTGAGGGAGGACTTCGAGGAAGGAAGGTTTGTAGAACTAGAAATTTGTCGAGATATCAGAACAACGTATATTGGCACTTCACCACGACAAAGAAATATGACCGTTGGAGGTGTCTCGACTGTTATAACGATGCTCCAGAATGACTAGAAACATAGTTATTGTCGGAATGTTCTCCATTGGACTGTTGGGACTGCACCATAACGAATGGAATTGCATTGATTGAGGCATTCATGCCCATTGGAAGAGTAAGTTACAACATTGTATATTTATCCCATCAAGCGTTGCACCGATAACACTTTTTCCAATTGTGATTATCCGAGCCCATAAAGAAGTAGTTCCTTTCGCACATTGCTTATTGAGAGCTCGCCATCCATTCTTTTACATTGAGTGTTTTCTCACCGACCAGACATATTAGATATCAAGCGTGTATGTCGGACGAATTGAGCATAGTAGAAAAGTCCATCGAATATATCCTAATAGAACTCATGGATGAAAAGGTGATGTCCGTAGGCATACAAGATTCATTGACGTGAGCATTGGAAGCATCCCCGTCGACTGTGCAGCATCGGTCTAGCTGACCCGTTGTTGAGAAACGTAGCCAACATTGTGATGACTTGGAGAATGCAAAGTACATCCCATCTATCCTGCTCGAATACATCCCAGCTCTAGCTAGCACGGTGAGTCATGACAGTGTCTCGAGGGACTTCGACTACACCTTGATCACTATGTACCTCCCAAAGGGGATACACGCAGTTAGATTGCAGTTGGGACAGATTATGACATTGAATATCAATGACTTCAACTTGGGAGATAGCAAGAACCATGGAATGCTCGCACCACATAAATATTTGACCAAGACAAAGGGGATGAAGTCAAACATCATCCCCAAGCCATGGACCATGGACATCACGAGGTCCACCATCCTGAACGTAATGAATATACCCCACTTTGGAAGGCATCAGGAGGTTAACATGTGCGTTAAACTCCTCTTTTCTTTCTTCCATGCAGGTTATTTGTGGTTGTACAAACGCATCACCGTAGATCTGACGTTGATCCATCGGATCCCTAGATTAAGTATGCAAGGACTAGAACCACAATACTTTTATCCAGGGAAGGCTACAGATTTCACCCTGGCTCAGAGAATCAAAGACACCAATGGTGATGGGAAGGGGAAGTGAGGCTATAAGGTAGATTCCATCCAGAATGACACAATGCACCTAGCCTTCCAGTTGATCTCTGGTATGCTAGTAAGGAATAACAGACCCATGCAGGTCATGTGGTTCGTTGTTAACCTCACGAGAAAATGCATTGAAGGACTACAAATGAATTAGGCAAGCTACCTCATCAACCAGTTAGAGAAAGACTACTGTGAAGCTTAGGATCAGGGCTATGAGTTCCATTTTAGCTGGATGTTGATCCTCATCACCTTCATTGCATGGGAGATGCTAGAAGGAGCGACCTTCCCTGAGATTGAGTCGTCTAAACCCCTCACTGCAAATTTCACTACGCTCTGGTACTTGAGAGACATGGCTAAAAAATGGCATTCAAACATGGTTTTCCATACCTATTACCTACAGTTGAAGAGGTCTATTGAGTCTTTCCCTCATATGACATCGAACACCCTGCATAGGTTTAGGCCATTTTTAAATTTCTACGCAGATAGACATTTTATTTATATCACTGCGCACGGAGATCGACATAAAGAAGAGCTTCAATCCTAATATAAGCTCACTGAGGAGGAAATGGAAGAAATAACTAAGGAATGGCCCACAGAGTTCCTTATACTAGTTGACCAGGAAGAACTGTCTAACCCCGACCTCATCGATATTCCTATGGTCACTCACGAAGAATGTGATGCACCCAAAAGTAGCAGAAGGAAAAAGAAGGAAGAGGTAGAGGAGTCGAACAACGCATCAGAAGAGACTGCTTCAGATTCACCTTAAGGGGGATGAGGTGACGAAGTAGATAAGGAAGAGAATGACACAAAAGAAGACAAACCAGAGTAGGGCGAAGTAACACCACCTAGGGAGCCCCTTCATGAGGCTGAGACATCCAAGAAAAGAAAGGTTTCTCCCATGAAACCTACATCGTGGAAGAAGTTAAAATCCAATAAACCGCCATTTAAGACTGTGCTAACAGTGGATGACATCGACCTCATCATCGTTGTTGTATCAGATACCTCAGAAGACATTCTACAACACAATGAAGAAAATCAGGAAACCATGTATGATAGGATTGCAATAGAGTTGAAAGGGGTACAACAAGCCCTCTATTTCAACTGCACAGTTTCTACCACGCCTCCACCATCAAAAGGAATAGAGTTGGGAGATGAGCCTTCCCAACTACGTAGATTAGCAGACTCGACAGAATCTCGCCTTCGTCGTGTCTAGGAGGAAAAATAATATTCCATAGAGGCCCTGAAGCAAGCAAAAGAGGAATCCATAGAGAAACGTCAGGTTGCGCAGTAAGAATAAGATGACCTCCAGGCAAAGTTTGTAGAGGATAGAGCGCAGATCTAGAAGGAGAAAGAACAGCTGCTTGCAGAGAAGATTGGAGTTAAAGAAGCAGTCACTAGATCACTTTTCTCTGTGAAGGGATTTGAATATATGGAAGAATACCTAATGGAGATTCAAGTGGGGAAGCTTGTTGAAGCCATTCAACAGCTCCAACAAAGAGTCACAAAACTCGAGTTACAAGAAGTACCAAGAACTCCACAGGAAGTGAGAGACCAGAGAAGAAACTTCCTGAAGTGTAGTCCAAAGAATCAAGACATTAGCATTAGAATGAAAAAATATTAGCAATCAAAGTGTGTATACCTGCAAGTGTCTTGCAGAAGACCCTAAACCAAGGAAACTGGAGTCACAACTCCAGGAGGCAAAGCAGTAAGTGAAAATAGTGCAAGCATAGTTGAAGCCATTATCAGCAGTCGAGAGGATTAAAAGGTCCCAAGAACAGTGCATGGTTCAACAACAGGTCCATGCCATATAGAGAAAGGTCATGGAGTGACTCAGAAGATGCAGCCAGTGTAGGATGAAGCTTGCACAATTTTTGAGTAAATTGAAGGAAGAGGTATAAAACTAGAACAAGTGGTCACCACAATATAAAAACACTTAGAAGGACCTGTGACCGAGAAGGTTATTCAAGAGTTCATCGAGTAGGAGGCTCTGGAGAAGCAATAGGTCGAGGCAACTCGAGCCAAGCTTGAGGCCTTTGAGGCAGAGTTACCCAGATCAGAGTGACTCGGGATGGGTCACAGGTGAGTGTTGGGGGCGTGTTGGCCCTTGACCATGTTTTGGAGAACCTTGGTTATGGTTGACCATTTTTGGGACTTCGACGAGGTGGTCAAAGGAGGAGCACAAGGTGAAGTGATGATCTTGTGATCTCACTTCCTTTTTAGGTATTTTTGGGTTTAGGGTTTATGTAATGGATATGAGATGTCGGCCCATGGGTTTACCCATGCCTTGGCCCCTTTTGTAATGTATAGATAGAAATCTAGGCGATGTAAGTAGAGAGAAGAGATGTGGTGCTAAGTGTTATATTGTGTTGAGTGCAAGTGATGTAAGTAGTTGGATCTATGTGATTGAGTTAGCTTTGTGCATACTGTGTGCATGAGAAGTTGCAAAGCTAAGTGCAAGTGACTGTAAAGAGGCTTTGTGTTGTGACCTGATCCGGGGAAGGATGATCTGGTGAGGTGCGTACAGATCTCCTATCCTATGTGGAGGGGGTTTTGATTCTCTGTGCATGTAAGGAGATTGACAAAATACAATAAAGAAGATGAAGAGTTGGTGGGCGTAGCCCCACGCTGGGGGTGAATCACGTATATCATGTTTTATGGTTTCTTTGTGCATTATGGTTGTTATTTGAGTTATGCTTAGTATAGAAATATATGTTAGATGCATCTGATATAGTAGCTTAGTGCTTAGTAATGTGAATGAATACTAGATCAGATCTATTTCTATATGCTAAATGCTTGGAGGTGTTAGATCTTGTTGAATACTGCATTGTTCTATAATTAGGATTTTCTCATGCGAAGTGTATAAGGGATAAATAATAATGAATGTTATCTGCTAAGTGCTCTTTTAAGTATTGTAATCACATATCCGTGTCCCGGCTAGGTTATAGACACTTGAGTCCTGCAACCACCCCACCTCTACCTCGGGTGAGACTTCATCTGCTTCATAGGTGTTGCCGAAAAGGTTGTAATTAGGGTTTTGTTGGTGCGTTGTTGAAACATTGAACCCTGGGTCTGCCCCTGCCCCAACAAATTCTCTCATATCGCATGGGCCCTCAACCAAGTAACCAGTGGTAGCGGTAAGGAAATATTTGTGTGGGGCCTGTCCCAACAACAAGGCTTTGATGACTTGAAGAAGCGTTTGTGATCATCCCCAATACTTTCATTACCAGACCTGTAACATCCCTTTGAGATCAATACATATGCTTCAAACTATGTTGTGGGTGTTGTTCTCACTCAACATGGCCACCCCGTGGCATATCATAGTGGGACATTATCAGATATTGTTCATAAGTACCCTACTTATGACAAAGAAATGTACTCCATTGTGCAGGCCTACCGCCAATGGATACATTACATTCTTGGGAAGGAGACAATCATCCATAGTGATCACATGCCACTACAGTTCATGCAAACCCAAGGAAAATTATAGAATGACCACCATCAGAAGTGGTCCACATAATTACAACAGTTCCACCTCAACATCAAGTATAAAACATGAAGTACCAACTGATTTGTTGATTTCCTCAGCCGACCTCCATTCGTGGCACTCACCACAGTGCTAGACTCTTGCAGCCATGAGACCTCTGGATGGCCCCACCTCTATGAGACAGACCCTGACTTTTCCACCACCTATCAAATTTTGGGTGCCAACTCAGTGGTCACTAATTTCCATCTTCAAGATGGGTTTTTGTGTCATCTAGGCCATCTCTTCATTCCATCAAGAGAGCACATGAAGATGATTTTGGAATCTCACTATAGTCAGGTGGCAGGACACTTTTGCGTCGAAAAGACAGTGGCACTGCCACAGAAACATTTCTACTGGTCAAAACTTCGACAGGATGTCAGCAAGTATATCATCTCCTACACCACCTCCACTATTTCCAAACTGACCACTAAGAAATAGGGATTGTACACCCCCCTTCCTACTCTTGACAAGCCATGGGAATCCATCTCAATGGACTACATGTCTAGCCTCTTGTCCACCAAGAGGGGAAATGACTGTGTTTTTGTGGTTGTTGATCGCTTTTCCAAAATGGCGATTATAGTATCCTACAACAAGAACATCATAGCAGAATCCACTACCAAGCTCTTCATTGAATGAGTGTGGACAGATTTTGGGATCCCACAAACCAATATCTCAGACCATGATAGTTGGTTCCTCAACACATTCTGGAAGAGCCTCTGGTCACTCCTGGATACCAAGCTCACCAAATTCACAACCTTCCACCCCCAAACAGATGGCCAAACTAAGGTCGTGAATCGGATGATCGTACATATCTTGTGCATGTACAATTCAAAACACCCCCACACATGGGATGATAATCTTCACTATGTCCAACATAGCTACAACCGAGCCCTGCATAGATCAACTAGCCACAACCCTTTCCAGGTGGGGTTGGGATTCCAACCATTGGGGCCCATGGATGTTGCACTATCCCTGGTGACCACCTCGACCGACTCATCCCTTGCTAGAACAGAAGCTGACAAGGCCACTCAGTTCATTGAAAGGATCTAGCACATCTGACAATAGGTTCAGGATATTCTACAAAAGTCTAATGCCAAGTACAAGCAGCTCCATGATCAACATTGGGTGCCACATAAGTTTCAGGTGGGAGACAAATTTTGGTTGCACTTGCAGAAAGAACACCTTACATGGCCCCATTAGAAGCTTCTCCCACTCTATTATGGGTCGTACACCACCACCAAGGCTATGGGTGACAATGATTTTGAGCTCAACATTCCCCCTTTCCTTGTCCTACACCCAGTCTTCAATGTGTCTCTCCTTCGGCCATATTTCCCACCATTATTGGACACCTCAGAGATAACAGAGCAGTTAAAACCAACAGAAATCAACCCTGACTGCATGAAACAGGAATCCAATGATAATATTATGGACACACAGATCAAGGGCACTCGTCAGCAAAGGATCCATCTTTATCGCATCGTCAAAGCAGGGCAACTCCTTCACCAAGGCAAGTGGCTCAGTCGAGGCCAAATTCAACAGAAATTTCCTCATATGATGGAGGAACTCAACGAAATGCATACCATTTCTTCCTAAGGATGGAGAATTGATCCAAGTGGATATCGGTGGCCACCCACCTTTTCCAACCTGGTCAAAACAGTTTTCTGACAATTTTGGCAATTTACTATTTTTAGCAGTTTTTAACTTTTGGGGCCATTTTGAGGGCCTAAATGAAGGTTTTTCAGGATAGAGCTTCTTGTTTATGGCCAAAGGCTTTGATTGAGACCCCAAAATGAATTTCCTTGAATATTCCTTTCCAACGGGCTATCATGCGCCTAAAACGAAGATTGTATGCAAATGTTAAGACCCCGGAAAGTTGATGTACTAACTTACCAAAATGGAGCCCACATGACTTTTGGCACTTCATCTACTAGGGTTAGGTTTTTGGATGTCTAGTGTTTTTGACATTGTTGTTTATTGTAAAAATTCCTTCAGAGCCTCATTATAGTCATCTTCTTCTGAATGAGCACAACCGTCACATCTCTTCCTAGAGATAAGCCGCTACCATTCCAGCAAGCTTGTTTTCCGTTGCATTTTACAGTTTCAGCTTATTTCCTTATTGAATAGAAAACCAGTTTTACTGTATCTCTTTTATTCTGTGTTAAGCATATTTTAATAATCTGTATTCATTTCCTTTTTCTCATAAAATCCAAATTAGTGGTATCAGAGTGGTCTTCTCCTTATTGTCTTAATGCATGTCCCCAATGAGGTCAGGGTAGATAGAATTGGGTCTCGAGCTTGTTTCTCTTGAGGACAAAAGATCTCGAACACCCAAGTGACATCTCATGGTAGAAGAAAATAAAGATGACAGGACAGGAGATCCTTTCAAAACTTTTCTTGAGAAATCCCTCATGCAATAGAGGAACTAGATGATGGATAATTTAGTGCAAATCCTTCGGCGGCTACCAACAGGTGACACATCTTCCTAGAGCGGAGGCGCTACCCCCTTCAAGGTACAAATCAACTTCAATATTTATATATTTGAATTTCAGATAGACACAAATGTTGTAGACAAGTAGTTGAATCTACTAGAAGGGTATTTTTCTATCCATAACTTTTCGAATAGAGAAAATATTACTTTTGCACTCCTCAAAGGCGTTCCCCATGTCAAAGATTGGTGGGAAACTTTCTGTGAGAAAAAGGAAACAGAGGAACCCTCATTATTTACAGTCGTGACCACCTGGGAATCCTTTAGGGATTCTATTAAGGAAAAGTACTACCATGTCGGAAGTTATGACCACTTGTATACCAAATGGACCACACTGCATCAAGAAAGAGACCAAGCAGTTTCAAAGTTCACAAATATCTTCCATACCTTGTGCACTAAGCTGGGTATCAAATATTCAAAGCGACATATGGTGCTCAAGTATCGTGGTGCTCTGCATAGATAAATCCAGACCACAATGGTATTTATGGACATCTCATCCTTGGGCACGGCCTACTAATATGCCACCAAAATTGAGCATAAGCTAAAACAAAAGACGTGGCAATTTGGGCTTGGGAACCCCTCAGCAAAATCTAGGAAGGAGCGGCCCCAACCCACAAAACAAAGGACAGAGAAAATACGGATAGTATCAGGACAACTAGTCCAAGCCGCAAGCAAATAAGGACACCAGAAAGACAAAGAAAGATACTGGGAAGTGGTGCGACTTCCATAAGAGACCTTGGCATAACATTGTTGACTGCCTCTCAAAGCAGTCGCTGGTGGCTGAAGTGAAAGCCTCTGAATTAGATGCAGGTTCTAACTCTGATTTTGAACCAGAAAGGGGAAGATGAATCATTGAACGTGGAACCCAATGCCCCTGTTGCTACCACCAGGCTCCAGCCTGGTGAACCAAACAAGCCAGAAGAAGTTTAGTGCCTCTTCCATTCACAGATGTGGGTAAAACGCACCCTGTTGCACTTCATCGTTGATAGCGGTAGCTAGAAGAACCTTATCTTAGCATAGGTCATCAAGTGGATGGACCTACCGACAATGTTTCACCCACAACCCTACACCATTGGATGGCTTTGCGAAGGAAATGATCTATGCGTCAACCAACAATGTTGACTGTCATACAGCATCAAACCCTTCAAAGAAGAGGTATTGTGTTATGTTTCTCCTCTCAAAGTTTGTAATTTTATTTTGGGCCAACCTTATTTATGGAAATGTCGTGTTGTATATGAGTCTAGGCCTCATAGTGTTATTATTACTTTGAAAAGGAAATTGTATAGGATACCCGAGGCAGTCCCTCCTAGTGTTATTTCCTTAACCTATGCCAATCAATGAAGGAATGTCATCTCTCAGACCGGAAAATTCTTCTTCTTCGTGATTCGCTCTCAAAGTGAGCAAAATATCACAGCCACATCCAGGGCCTCCACGACTGATATCTCCACACAACATTAGAAAGTGGATAAGGTCATGGAAGAATAATCAGATATCTTCTCCTCTCCTACTGGGGTACCTCCACACTGTCAGGTCAAGCATCTCATCGATCTGACCCCAGGTGCACCGCTACCCAATGAGCCACTCTACCACCACTTTGTGTTAGAAAATGAGGAGATAAAGAGGTAGATCCAAAAATAGCTCCACAAAGGGCACATACATCCCAACTCATCGCCTTGTGGGAGACCAATTGTGCTGGTGCGGAAGAAGGATGGGACATGGTGACTGTGCATTGATTACCAGGCTCTGAATAAAATCATAGTCTAAAACAGGTACCCGATTCCTCGAATCGACGACCTCCTTGATCAACTCATGGGGGAAAAATACTTCATTAATATTGATCTGAAGTCTGGCTACCACCAGGTCCCAATATAACAGACAGATGTATGGAATACCTCCTTCAAGTCAAAAGAAGGTATTTTTGAAAGGTTGGTCATGTCCTTTGGTTTGACAAACGCTCCAGCAACATTTATGAGGATGGTGGACGATATCCTATGAAATTTCACTAATAATTTTGTAGTGGTGTATCTGGATGACATCCTCATCTACAACAAGACCTAGGTGGAACACTTGCAACATATTCAGTAGGTTATGCACACTCTACGGTAGCACAAACTATATGAAAACTTGGAAAAATTCTCCTTCGGCATGGATAGGGTCCATTACTTAGTATACATCGTTGATCATCATGGTGTTCATGTGGATCCAACCAATATCTAGGTCATCCATGACTAGATAGCCCCAACCACACTCACTAAACTTCAGAGTTTCTTGGGCCTCGCCAATTTCTATCGCAGGTTCATGTTGGGATTTTCTCATATCGCATGGGTCCTCAACCAAGTAACCAAGGGTGGCGGTAACGAAAAATTTGTGTGGGGAAAGTCCCAACAACAAGCCTTCGATGACTTGAAGAAGCGTTTGTGTTGATCCCCAGTACTTTCATTACCAGACCTGCAACATCCCTTTGAGATCGAGACAGATGCTTCAAACTATCTTGTAGGCATCGTTCTCACTCAATACGGCCACCCCGTGGCATATCATAGTGAGACACTATCAGATATTGTTCATAAGTACCCTACTTATAACAAATAAATGTACTCCATTGTTCAATCCTATCGCTAGTGGAGACATTACATTCTTGGGAATGAGACAGTCATCCACACTGATCACAAGCCACTACAGTTCATGCAGACCTAAGGAAAATTGCAAAATGACTGCCATCAGAAGTGGTCCACACAATTACAACAATTCCACCTCAACATCAAGTATAAAACAGGAAGTACCAAACCAATTTGTTGATTTCCTCATCCGACCTCCAGTTGTGTCACTCACCATGGTGCTAGACTCTTGTGGCCATGAAACCTATGGATGGCCCCACCTCTTGGAGATAGACCCTAACTTTTCCACTGCCTACGAAATGATGGGCACCAACTCAATGGTTGTTAATTTCCATCTTCAAGATGGGTTGTTGTGTTGTATGGTCCATCTCTATGTTCCATCAAGCGAGCACATGAAGATGATCTGGGAAGCTCACTACATTCGGGTGGAAGGACACTTTGGCATTGAAATGACAGTGGAAATGTTGTAGAAATATTTCTACTGGACGAAACTTCAACAGGATGTCGGCAAGTATATCAGGTCTTGCACTGCCTACGCTATTTCCAAACTGACCACTAAGAAACAAGGCATGTATACCCCCCTACCTACTCCTGACAGGACATGGTAATCCATCTTAATGGACTACATGTCAGGCCTCTCATCCACCAAGAGGGGAAATGACTGTGTGTTTGTGGTTTTTGATCGCTTTTCCAAAATGGTGATTCTAGTCACCTGCAAGAAGAACATCACAGCTGAAGCCACTACCAAGCTCTTATTTGAAAGAGTATGGGTACGTTTGGGATCCCAATGACCATTATCTCAGACCATGATAGTTGATTCCTCAGTACATTCTAGTCGAGCCTCTGGTCACTGCTGGATACCAAGATCACCAAATCCACTTCCGTCCACCCCCAGATAGATGGCCAAACTGAGGCCATCAATCAAATGATCTTACATATCCTGCACATGTACAATTCAAAACACCCCCGTACATGGGATGAGAGTCTTACCTATGTCCATCATAACTACAATCGATCCCTGCATAACTCAACTGGCCACATCCCCTTTCAAGTGGGGTTGGGATTCCAACCATTGGGCCCCATGGATGTTGCACTACCCCTGGTGACCACCTCGTCCAACTCGTCCCCTGCTCCACTAGAATCTAACAATCCCACCCGGTTCATTGAGCGGATCCAACACATCCAAAAATAGGTTCAATATATTCTACAGAAGTCTAATGCCAAGTACAAGCAGCGGCATGATCAACATCAGGTGCGACATAAGTTTTAGGTGGGAGACAAAGTTTGGTTGCACTTGCAGAAAGAATGCCTTAGAGGGCCCCATCAGAAGCTTCTCACGCTCTATTATGGGTCATACACCATCACCAAGGTTGTGGATGACAATTCTTTTGAGCTCAACATTCCCCCTTTCCTTAGCCTGCACCGAGTCTTCAACGTGGCTCTCCTTCGGCCATATTTCCCACCATTATTGGACACCTCAGAGATAGCAAAGCAGTTGGAACCAATAGATATCAAACCTGAATGCATGCAACAGGCATCCAGTGATCATATTGTAGACACACAGATCAAGGGAACTTGACAACAAAGGATCCAACTTTATCGTGTCATCAAAGCAGGGAAGTTCCTGCACCAAGGCAAGTGGCTCACCCGGGGCCAAATTCAATAGAAGTTTCCTCATCTGATGGGGGAACTCAATGAAATGGATACCATTTATTCCTAAGGAGGGAGGATTGATCCAGGTGGATATCGGTGGTCACCCACCATTTTCAACTCGATCAAAACAGTTTTTTGGCAATTTTGGCAATTTACAATTTTTAGTAGTTTTTAACTTCCGAGGCCATTTTGAGGGCCTAAATGAAGGTTTTTCGGGACTGATCTTCTCAATGATAGTTAAACGCTCTGATTGAGCCCCCAAAATGAATCTCCTTGGCGATAATTTTCCAACGGGCTATCGTGCGCCTAAAATGGAGATCGTATGCAAAAGTTACGAACCCGGGAAGTTGATGTACTAACTTACCCAAATGGGGCCCACATGGCTTTTGACGCTTCATCTCCTAGAGTTAGGTTTTTGGATGTATAGGGTTTTTGACATTCTTGTTTATTGTAAAAAGGCCTTCAGAGCCTCATTTTAATCATCTTCTTGCGAATGAGCGCAGCCATCACATCTCTTCTCAGAGATAAGGTGCCACCATTCCAACAAGCTTGTTTTCTTCTGCATTTTACAGTTTCAGCTTATTTGCTTATTGAATAGACAACCAGATTTACTATATCTCTATTATTATGTGTTAAGCATATTTTAATAATTTTTATTCATTTCATTCTACTCATAAAATCTGGATCAAAATTAAGAAACTCAAGATAAAAATTCATGTAGGAAGTTTCTACAGGAGTTGTAATAGTTCTACAAGAAACTCCTATAGGATGCCAAAAAGAGTCCTAAGAATCTTGCAAAAGTCTTCCATAGAATTTACAAAGCTAGACTAAAATATAATGAGATGTAACTGAGGTTTTTAGCATTGAGAAGACACTCTTTAGCATCCCAATAGGCTTCCAACCCCTTGTACAAGAAACCTGCTAAAGATAACAATTAATAATAGTTTAACAAAAATCAGAAAGTATTATGCATGGCTATCTAATCCTTCAAAAGAAATAAAAAGACTAGCTGATCACACATTGTCATGCAAGAAAAAGAGAAATTGCAATAGGGTCCTTGAGCCCTCTTGAGTAGACCCTACCCAAGAAGCACAAGGAACCTTAAATAAACTCTAATAAGATAAGAACATAGGCATTTATTCATCAAAACTAGTTATACATCAGGAGCTGAGCTCCAAGTCTTCAACAAAAGCTTCCTCAACAAAACTTAACACAATATTTAATTTCTTCATCCCCCTTTCCCTATGCTAGAGGCCTATTTATACACTTGGGAACTCGACCTCTTCCCTTGGATTTAGGAGGGAATGGGGGAACAACATACATTGTTCAATCTCCTCATATTTTTGAACTTCTTCTTGTAGGGTGTGATCATTAGTAAACTAGCAACGCTTTTGAGATAGGTGGGGCATAAGGTCCCTTGATTCTTGGAATCCTCCTTTCCTTAAGAGATTCGACTTATCTAATTAGTGCTACATACATCCTTTACCATAGACATTAGATAAAAAAAAGTACCATACACATAGAATTCCACCTCAAAAACTATTCCATTAAACAACATACAAAAGTACCCATGACTACTATTAAACATGGTAAAATAAAAGCACATATTAGTCATATCATGGTGAAAATATGCCTATGGTGGGCCTCTTAGATAGAGAATGTTGAGGCCCATTAGTATCTCTTAAATATCATGTAGTCAACCTTAAAAGGGATGTTTACATGTATAATGTTGACTTATTTTCTTTTAATGAGTCCATTTATTATTTTAATAATAAAGTGCACTTTTATTTTTTATTTTTTTTAGGTAGTGAAATCGTTATTTTTCGTGTCTATACACTCATAAAATGTTGAATCTATATTAACTATAATTTTAACTATCACAAATTTGTAATTTCAATAATAAAAAATGATGATTCCAACAATAACTTGAATGATAATTTGTTACTCCCACCCCAAAAATGTAGTGTTGAACCACTATTGCAATTTCAAAAACAATTTTATGAGTCGTAATCTCAACAAACAAAAAATGGAATATCGAGGAAAGGAAGTTACAATTTCAACAATAACTATATTAACTATAATTTTAACTATATTAACTATAATTTTAACTATCACAAATTTGTAATTTCAATAATAAAAAATGATGATTCCAACAATAACTTGAATGATAATTTGTTACTCCCACCCCAAAAATGTAGTGTTGAACCAGTATTGCAATTTCAAAAACAATTTTATGAGTCGTAATCTCAACAAACAAAAAATGGAATATCGAGGAAAGGAAGTTACAATTTCAACAATAAATTATGATTCTAAGAATTGGAAAAATGACTAATATCTAGAACCACAATTTCAGTAATAAAAAACAATAATTTCAATAATCATAAATCATTTTTTGAAAATTATAAATTGTATTTTATATAATGAAAATGTGGAATTTTAACAATTGAACGTAATTTCAACAATGAGAAAATGCAATTTTAACAATTGAACGTAATTTCAACAATGAGAAAATGCAATTTTAACAATTGGCTTATTATAATTCAACAATCATAAATTGTAGTTTGGGGATTATAGAAATTGCAATATTTTTTATCATAATGAGCAGTTTTAAGAATTTCAACAATTAATTGATTCCAATTTCATCAATTAATTGATTACAATTTCATCAATTAGAAATTCAAATTTTGACAATTTCAACAATTGATTGATTATAATTTCAACAGTGAGATAATGCAATTTTAGGTATTATAAATTGCAAATTCAACAATTTCAACAATTAATTGATCAAAATTTCATTAATCTAAACTTGAAACTCTAATGGTCAGATATCATTAATATTGTTCATTATTCTTTTGGTTTTATTCCTCTATGCATATGTCACCATAGATTATTGTTACACCTCAAAATTACTCACTTTGCAAGTGTCGCAAGTGTCGCTTCTTGACCGCAAGTGTATAAGTGTTTCTGACATCATACTGCCTTCTTGCCTATGTCATGCCTCCAACAACATGACAAGGACACCTAGGACACCTCAAAGATTAGTTGTGAAGAGGAGGAATCAGTTTACTAGAAATACAAGTCTCCTTCCATTGGAAGAAACACTGAAAATTGAGTTTTAGAGAGGAGCGCTCCCCTATAAACTGTCCTGAGGCACTATAACACTCTGTCCACCCTTTTGGGGGAGCGTTATAACACCAGTGCTTGCTTTCCTTCTCTTGGGGAGTGTTATAACACTCTGTCCACCCTTTTGGGGGAGCATTATAACACCAGCGCTTGCTTTCCTTCTCTTGGGGAGTGTTATAACGCTCTGATGCCCCTTTTGGGGGAGCGCTACCTATTCTAGGCGAAAATTGGTTTGTTGAGAAGAATGAGTGAAATATCCCCTCAATATCTAAAGTTAGTTGGATTCGAATCCTTGGTCAATCCATGATCTTAGGGCAGATCCATAACTGGAGGAGGAAAATCCTCAACTTACCCCAAAGATATCTCAAGTAGTTGGGCCTCTCCAAGCCTATTTAAACAGGCCTTCTCATGGTGAAAGGGGGGAAGAAAGTATTGTGAAGCATCCAACCTATGATCTCATGAAGAAGGTGTCTTTCAGAACATCAGCATTCGGTGTATGAACTATTTGAGCAAGGATTTGGACGAGGAAGGATTGACGAAGCTGTTGCACTCACATCTATGGTTGTAAGTTTTCTTCATTGCTGTTCTCATTAATATAATATGCTTGGCCTGTTTCTTTCAAGTCTATGTTTGATCTCACATGAACTTGTCTCTAATAGATATATATGTTTCGAACTAATCTCAGTAGAGTAGGAAGTTGGTTGTATCTTTGTTTGTCTACAGGGCTTATCAAGGAGTTTGAGATTGGAGCTCAACTCAGACTGTGCAGGGACAAACACTCGTAAAAAGGTACTTATTTTCTCCTTCCTCCTCACACATTAGTTTATCTAGATCTAAAAGGAATTCAGTGTCTGTACTGTACCTTTTTGCTTACCCAGAGCTTATAACGCACTATGTAACAATCTGTACATGGACTTTTACATAAAACATACAGAATTGTATAATCACATGCGTAACAGCAAAGAGATACATTTTAATTCTCAGATTAAACATATAGTTACTGTTATAATAAGACAATCCATAGGTTTCAATAGTATTTCATTTACACAGTGGAAAACATGATAATTTATGTATCGCAGTCATGCAAAATGTGATAAGAACATAGTTAGATACTTATCTTGTAACAGTGGTGAAATCCACCAACCAAGTGCAGGCCTTCCACGAACCTCCCAGCCTTAGACCGCACTGCTCATCATCTCAATAGTGGGTCACCCCCGAGCTGGGACTGAGCTCCACCCCAAGGCAAGGAATCCTAGGCTAGGCTGAGGTTACAGGGAAAACAACATCGAAATATCTGGAAGGATTCTTCCCAAAGATGCCATCTTACGCCCACTACTACCAGACTCTCATTCCCCACATGCTTGTTCCGCCCGGGAGTATACACCTTCACACGCACAGTCCATCGATGCTAACCTCCCTCTCTGGGTCTCGGCAACAGGCCAGACCAGGAAGTCTCCGAGCCCGTAGATGGTGCTGGGCACTCTCTGGGAGAACCCACTTCCCAGCAAAATCTTTCACCTTGAAAGAGTTGCTCACAGGTCTGACAACCTGCTTCTTCCCAACCATAGTCACCTCCCTCACCAAAAGACAGGTCATACACACGCTCAACACAATATTACTCTGGTCAGTATGCTACGCGCAGTCCAGCACTGCGTGGCCGCAACAGCCAATTGGGAAAAATGAAAATGTGCTCCCCCAATGGGTTCCACAATCACAGGATCATATCCTGGTTTTTGCTTCGGAATGGTACAAGGGTAATCTTGCAGACGTCGCACTAGTTCATGCTCAGACGGTTGGGTAGAATGGAGAAGATCCCCCTCACACGGTTCATCTCGGCTCTTATATTTGCATGCACCAGGGTTAACACTTGTCACCCTAGGAAATGCATGCGTTCCCATAGCATGCATCCCTTTTGCACGTTTCCCTTGCCAGGAACTTAGGATAAAATAAAAATACACATGTCTTTTGGGAAATAATATTAAAATATTATACCCAGGCTTAAGCCC
>ML779614.1:969531-1036422 GCA_009831015.1 Picea engelmannii | reverse complement strand
GACGATTCGGTGGTGAAAGATTCCACCTATCTTGTCCCAAGCTTGGTCTCGGAGATGCAATACTCTCCCACACCATTCTAGTTCCAGATCTACTCAGTTGCAGGAGGATTCTACATCAGTTCCATGTGCAGATAGAGAGAGGGTGCACCAGTTGAGGGATTCCAATAAGAGGGGCGCACCATCTTTGGAGAGAGATTCATTGTAGGAGATTGGAAGGGTCGTTGAGGATTCTATCACTTGGGTTTTCATTGCAGGGCCTTGGACATCAGATCTAGTGCTTTCTAAAACAGTTTTATGGCTTAGATTATTTCTTGAGCAGTGGGGCGAATTGAAGAGAAGGAGGGCATTTTTGAGATCCAGATCTAGTCCGTTTGGAGGGGTTACACTTCAGATCTGACCCTGAGACTTTACCTAGTGACTTGCAGTGTCTCGATCTATATTTCTGGAGAGTTTCATACCATTTGAAGGCCTCCTTCAGCAGGGTCGAATTATCTAGGGTTTCAGTCATCTAGTGGGGCACACCATTCAGTGGGGGATTTCAGATCTACAGAGATTGAGAGGGATCTTGGAGATTCAGTCACCTAGGTTGTTCTTACCATCACCCGATCTATCAGTTGGCATATTTATTAGGGTGATTGGACACTTTTGGCAACAGGGCCGAATTGTCTAGGGTTTTAGTCATCCAGTGGGGTGCACCATTCAGTGGGGGATTTCAGATCTACAGAGATTGAGAGAGATCTTGGAGATTTGGTCAACTGAGTTGTTCTTACCATCACCCGATCTATCAGTTGGCATATTTATTAGGGTGATTGGACACTTTTGGTAGCAGGGCCAAGTTATTGAGGGTTTCAGCCTTCTATTGGAGCATGGCATTCTTCAGCTGGAGAGTCTGGCATTCAGATCTTCTTGTATTGATATTCATTTCTCATTCAACCTTTGGAGGCATCTTTTTTATTAGCGGGAGCATTTTGTAGCAGCTCTTATCTATTGTCTATCTTCTTGGCCATCTGTTGAGCATTCCAAATCGGCATCTTCATTGTAGCAGGTTTCTCTATTTTATGAATAAAGAAGAATTGAGATGTTTTGGCTTGTCTCTCTTATTGCATATGGTTGAGGTATGTTCCATGGTTATCTCTTTCTGTTATTTGTTTCATACACACATATAAACACATCTAAAAGGTAGATCAGCAAATTGTTTGACGAAATACCTCACTCAGAAAAAGTTTTAAAAAGACACCAAAACAGTGATGATCCTTGCATAATGGCTTGGGATCATTACACTCCGCCCCCTCGCCACCTTCAAATCCTGTGCCATCTTGAGAGGAGCTCCCTGCTTAGGTGGAGGAGTTGCATGCTCAATTGGAGGTGCCTCATGTGGACCTTGAGCAGTTGCATGCTCAATTGGAAGTGCCTCATGTGGATGAGCCTCTGATCTCGGAGTATGCTTCTTGTGTTGGAATTAGACGAGCGGTGGTGATACTACAGGATTTGGTTTTTTCAGTCAGACAAGACATGGAGGATCTCTGATTTTGGATGGAGGACTTGGACCAGCACGCAAAGCAAATTGAATCTTTGTTTTCTACATTTCTCCGCTCACTGCATACTCTAGGACAAGAAAATGATGCCCCAGCTACTTTAGAGTCGATTCTTGCTCCAGCGACCCAGACAACTACCACAGAAGAGACAGACACACATCCTTAAGACACGCCAGACTTACAAGTGTCATCATGCATGTTTTTCCTTGTCAATTGTTCCAGTATTTTGGAATATCAACACAATCAATTTTTTTATTACTTTAGACAATTTCTTTTTTTGTCTTCTAGTTTTAATGGAGGATCTAGTCGGATCGATTTCCCCCTAGGATGATTCAGAAAATTGTGTTTAATTTTAAATATTGAATACAGTGATAGATTTATGATGAATTGGTTTCCCCTTGGGGCAATTCAGATCGATAAAATCCATGCTATCACTGACGATACCGTAATTTTTCTCCATGAGAGGTAATATATGTAATTATTACTTTTAAAAAAATTGCATTTCTTAATGCATAAATGAATTCAACATGTTGATAAACACTTGGGGCACTTGGATTATACAGAATTAACCACTCAAATATGAAGATCCAACAATTTCTCGTCGAATTTCAGGGAAATATCCTCGGAAAAGGGAAAAAACATTGAACAATTAAACTACGCTCTTTTATAGGAAGTTATGGTTCTAGTTAATTGATAAAAACTTTGACTATAAAACTTTGTGCTTAAAAATTTTGGTCGAAAAATCTAAATAGTCTAAAGGGTGAGGTGTTGCCTTAGTTGGTTAGTGCACCACCATTAAGGCTTTTCTTTAACTTTCAAAGTTACAAGTTCTAAGTTTTGAAAAAAAAAAAAATCTTATAATAAAAAAATAAACTTAACAAAAAAAATTGGAGTTTGTATACTCATTTAACTTGTTCAATTAAGTAATAGCTTAATAAATATTAATAATATATAAAAACAATTAATAAATAAAATTATTATCAAAATGTAAACATAATCAATGATGTGACAATGTCAAAAATAAATAATGACTATTAAGCCACATAGTTTTCCCATGATTGGAGTGATTGTGTGGATAGATTGATTACAATTAAAAATCATGAGGTTTTTAGTTTCAATGGTTATCTCCACTAGTTGGTTTTTCATCATCATCCTATGGGTGAATTCGTATGCACTATGGATGGAACTCAAATCTTGAGAGTTTGTATCAATGAGTCATCATTGATGGAAATTATTGAGTTGATTACCCTCCAGTGCACTTTGAACTATGGATCTCATATGAATCAATGGTTTCCAACCTCTAATTGAATTGTATTGGTTACCCACAAAAATGTCTATATGCATAGCAACAACCTTCCATTTCCTCCAATTCCAAAAGTCCTTGAAAGATTCTCTTTATATATCATCATTGCAGTGTTATTGAAACATCCATTAGAAACAACAATTGAGGTTGATAAGTTTCATCATCTGTTTAGAGCCTCTCTAACACTGAAATGTGTTATTTGATGTTTTTTCCTCCAATTCAAATAGTCCTTGAAAGATTCTCTTTATATATCACCACTGCATTGTTCTTGAAACCTCCATTAGAAACAACAATTGAGGTTGACAAGTTTCATCGTCTATTTAGAGCCTCTCTAACACCGAAACATGTCATTTGATGTTTTTTCATCTAATTCCAATATTCCTTGAGAGATTCTCTTTATATATCACCACTGCATTGTTCTTGAAATCTCCATTAGTAACAACACTTGAGGTTGATAAGTTTCATCATTTGTTTAGAGCCTCTTTAACACCGACACATGTCATTTGACATTTGATTTATGTTCTATCCTGCAAGGCACCACATGTCATATCTGCTAATTGGTCTATGTTTCATTCTACAATGTACTCCATATACCCATCCCACCCAACACCCTGTAATACTTTTCTAAACCCAACAACGTAACCAATTTATTTTTATTTTAACTGATTTCGCTAGGTTATTTCCACAACAAACAATTATGCACAATATAATTTTATCCAAGAACTTAACATTAGAAGATAACAACAATCACATCACATTTCACAAATATTTTTGGACAATAGTCCTTGGAAAAACCCCGGAGGGAAAACCAGTGCAACAAATTTGGAGATTTTATTATTTAGCAGGAAAATATAGAAATCTTCTTACGTAGAATTAGGCCTCAATAAAATACTGAGTAAAACTTCAGTGTGAATCTTCCAAGGAGAAGTACGACCCTTCCTTCAACCTCTAGAACCCATGTGCTTTATCAAAACACAACATATGAGCCTCTGCATGAGTCGTACAACCCCTACATGCGCCTTGCATCACCCTCTATGACTCCTCTACGTGGTTGTTAGATACAGCCTCTGCTTGCCCCTTAAAATGATTCTATCCTTCTTTAGAAGTCCTCATCTGTCTCCATGCAAAATCCTCTTCTCTCAAACTTCATATCGAAGCTCCTTCAATCGATCTCGCTCATGCATAATGCGCCCTCCTTAGCCAATTCAATATCACTTATACCCTAATGAGAAAGTAAAAATCCTAATATCATAAGGATGGAGGGATGAGATCAACTCTCCCTCACTCAATGAGATGGATGGTCTAGATTAAAATATCCATCACCTAAATTATTTTCACATTAAATTTAGAAAATATGCTCAATAAGTCAACTAAAGAATATAACACATCAACAGTCATTTTCCTAAGTTAGACATTAGGAAAAGTTAAATTAATCAACTAGACTAATCTTTCATTGTACTCCACCATGTTAGGGCACTGCAATGTGTGGAAGACCTTCCTTGCTACATTTTCAACACTCCCTCTTAGAAAGGAAGGGATTCTTCCTCAACCCCATCTAATCTTTGAACTTCATGAACTTTTGTTTTCGCATTGCCTTGGTGAAAATATCTACCATCTTCTCATCAATCTGTATGTAGTCAAGCCTCATGGATCCTTTCTGTACACAATCCCAGATGAAGTGATACATGATGTCGATTTGATTTCTAAGATCATGAAACATAGTATTCTCAGAGAGCTTGATGCATCTCCGATTTTCACAGCGAATCATTGTAGTGTCTAGCTACTACCCGAACAATCCCAATAGTAGCTTCCTCAACCACACTTCCTCACATGTTGCTAAACTGGTAGCCATGTATTCCGCCTCAACAGAGCTTAACACCATTGATCTCTGCTTCCTTTTGAACCAATAAATGATGCTTGAGCCAATGCTGAAACAACATCCCGAAGTACTCTTCATTTCCTTTGCATATCCATCTGAGTCAACATCTATAAAACTTGCTAACCTCACTCCACCACTATTCTCATACAACAATTCGTACTCCATTGTACCTCTGAGGTGGCAAAGCACATGCTTCACAGCAATCCAATGTACTCTTTGAGGGTCCACCATGAAATGACTCAAGGATTTTATTACAAAGTTTATATTTGTTCGAGTGTTAACCAGATATATGAGCGATCCAATCAATTGACGATAGACAGTTGAGTCTAATTTCGTTGAATATGATGCATCAATATTCCTCGAATTTGTGATTAGAGAGGTGGACATGGACCTACAATCTGTCATCTTGAACCTATTCAATATCTCTAATATATAGTTCCCCTGTCCCAAGAATAAGCGCCCATCCTGCTACCAGACCTCCATACCAAGGAAGTAATGCATCAACCTAAGATATTTCATCTCAAAATCAACTATAAGATTTGTCTTGCAGTCAGCTATCAATTGCTCGTTCCCTATCAGAAATAGGTCATCCACGTACAAAAAAAGTGTGAGAGGTGTCTCCCATGTAACAAAATACATATTTGGTTCTACCTCACTCCACTAGAAAACCATCTCTCTCAAGTAGTTGTCAATCCTCAAGTACCAAGCCTGACATTCCTGCATGAGCCCATACAAAGCTCACCTCAATATACAACATGTGTCTCTCTGTTGCCAACTTAAAAACCCTCTGGTTTCTCAACATATACTTCCTCCTTAACAAATCCATTGAGTAAGGTGGTATTCATGTACGTTTGGTGAACATGTCATCCCATCTCTGCTGCTAAAGAAATAATAGTCATGATCGATGAATATCTGGCCACTAGGGAGAAAGAATCCTCATATTTGAGTCCCTCTCACTATGAAAACCCTTTGGACATGAAGCATTTTGTTTGCTTGTCCACACTTTCATCTGTTGCATGGTTTACTTTGCATATCCACTTGGATCCAACCACCTTCTTTCCCTCTGGCCTGGGCGCCACCTCCCATACATCATTCTTCATAATGGAGGAATATTCCTCCATCATGGCCTCCTGCCACAGTCCATGTTGTTTATGCTTCTCATGATTTGAAGGCTCAATATCAATAAGTTATGTCATTAATGTCATGTACCCAAGTCTCTCTGGTGGTTTAATTTGTCTAAATTTTTTCTCTAGAATCCCTACCAATCTAGAATCATTGACTCTGGACGTATACCACTTAGGACATGACCTAGTGTCTCGTTCATGTGTAACTGCATCACACTACTCCTTCTCATCTTCTAGTTCCTGATGATCCTCTCTAATGGTCTCTCTCTCAACACATGTACCTATACCATTACCCTATGTCTGACTCTGTGATCCTGTTCTCTGACCTTATGCCTCCTCAATATTGACTCCTAAATCTTATCTCTATTGGTCCTGCAATGGCAAGTCACTAGACCTCCTCAATTCACACTCCTCCTCTAAATGTACATCCCTACACACTATGATATTCATGTGTGTTGGCACAAATATCATGTAGGATTTGGAAGCCTCACTATATCCAACAAGTAATCCCTTATCTATTGTGGATTCCATCTTTATCATCTTTTCCGAAGGGACATGACAGTAACATACGCTTCCCTAGATGTGAATATGACTCACATCCATTTTGGTACCTGTAAATACCTCCTTGGCTGTCAAATTCCCCAAAACTGTGTGGGGACTTTTGTTCTATATATATACAAAAGTGCAACTAGCCTCCTCCCACAAAGACAGTGGAAAACCCTAAGCATGTATCATCGCTTGTGTTTCTATGACTATAGTCATGTTCTTTCTCTTGGCTACTCCATTTTGTTAAGGATTGTAAGGAACTGTGAGTTCCTTCTTGATCCCAGCTACCATGCAATAATCCAAAAACTCCTTAGAGGTGTACTCACTCCTGTTATCGGATATCAAAACTCGAATCTTCATGTTAGTTTGGCTCTCTACTAGAGCCCTGAAATCCTGGAACCTGTCGAAGACCTCATCCTTGGGCATTCAGGAAGTAAATCCAGGTCTTCTTGGAGTAGTCATCAATAAACATAACAAAATATTTGAATCCACTCACTCACTCCATACTCATCGTACCATATACATCAGAATGAATCAAATCCAAAACTCCTTTGGATATGTGCTCACTCGGTGAAATGGTCTCCAAGCATACTTTCCCATTGCACAACCCTTTCAAGGGTCATGCCTTTATGTTGTGAGCTTAGGAAATCCTTTTATTTCCTATCTCAAGTTCCCCAGTGCACCAAAGTGTATGTGCACCATCCTCCTCTACCACAAATCACCCTTGTTTGTGGTTGTACTGACCAATTCTCTCCCTAGATGAAACTGTAGTTTGTACACCTTTTCTTGTCAAACCCCAATCATCTTGTCCATCTTCTTGCTTGATCTTGTTGGCTTAACGAACACCCTTCCCTTACAGAAGGCGACCTCATACCCTTTATCCTCCAGTGTAGAGACCATGATGATTCTTTTTTTCAACCCTGAATCATATAGTACATGAACAAACCGGAGTGGTTTACCTGACTCCCTCTAAACAAAAAATGTGTCAACCCCTTGCGCCTTGTAGCATCTATCATGTTCGATCTCTATAACCATATTCACACCTCCCTCCTGTATCCTAGTGAAAAACTCCTTGTGCCCTATCATATGACAATATTCTCTATTGTCAACAAACCACATGTTTGAGATTGTTGCGCTAGACATACAAGCTATGAAAAAAAAATCCTTCTTGAATATTTTGGAAAACTCATCCACTGTTGCAGAAGCTACCATCTGTGGTTGGTTCTTCTTCTTCTTCTCCATACACTGTGAGGAAAAGTGTCCCGTATTGTGACAATGGAAACATTTAACTTTTGAGAAGGCAATGTTCTTCTTTCCACTCTTTGTTTTCTTCTCATTGGCTTTTCCTATACTACCAAGACCCAATCCTTATTCATCCACATTGTGTGGTGAATATGATGATCCCTACTGACCAAGTTTGATCTCTTCCTACAAAAAATCATCCCATAACTGCTTCCAATCAGGGAGTTTCTCTCGAGCTACAACTCCATGCATGAACACATCCCATGAATTTGAAAATCCATTCATTTCCAGACGCACTAACTCAGACTCTTCATTTTTCTCACCTACTGCTCCTAGCTCATCCATGATCTGTGTAATTCGAGTAAGGTAGTGAACCAAAACTTCCCCTTTCATCATCTTGGTACTTATGAATTTCTTCTGAAGCACCATCACCCTGTTTTCATTCTTGCTCTGGTAAAGATCATTCAAGGCCATCCACATATCCTTAGCATATGTTTTAATAGAGAGGTGAGGTATCATGTGATCCTTCACCCCATCAAGGAGTATGTTATTTGATTTTTCTTCACCCTTCTTATAGGCTACCAATAGAGTTGCATCTATAGGAGCTATTTCTTTACAATCAACATGATGAAGGACATCATTGACATCCATGATAATAGTAACCCTTTCCTTCCAAGTGGAAAATGTTTGAGCACCCTGAAGCCTATCCTCCATTCTCAAGGTCATGGCCATTTCGGAAGGTGTTGCTATGTTCAAACCCTCATGGATCAAATCCTTATCAAAAATTGTGGATGTCTTGATCTGTTCCTTGGATCCACATGATCCACTTAGATCTCCAATGATCTACCTATGATATTGCTTCTTCAACAATCTTTCTCTGATACCATGTGAAAATTTTCTAAACCCGACAAATTAACCAATTTATTTTTATTTTAATTAATTTCGCTAGGTTATTTCCGTAACAAATAACTATGCATAGTGGAATATGAACGAGGAACTTAATATTAAAAGATAAAAAAAATCACATCACATGTACACAAATATTTTTGGACAATAGTCCCTCGAAAAAACCTAGAGGGAAAACGAGTGCAGCAGATTTGGAGATTTTATTATTCAATGAGAAAATATAGAGATCTGCTTACATATAATTCGGCCTCAATAAATTGTTGAGTAAAACCTTGGTGTGAAGGTTCCAAGGAGAAGTGTGGCACTTCCTTCAACCTCTAGAACCCTTGTGTTTCATCAAAATTCAACACAAGAGCCACAACATGAGTCGTACGGTCCCTGTGTGCGCCTAACATCACCCTTTACGGCTCCTATGTACGCCTGACATCACCCTCTACGGCTCCTCTGCATCACCCTCTATGGATCCTTTGCATCACCCTCTATGGATCCTCTACATCACCCTATATGGCTCCTGTGTTTTCCTGATGTCACCCTCTAGGTCTCCTCTATGTGGTTGTTAGAGTAAATGATTATATCCTTCTGTGGAATTCCTCCTTTGTCTCCCTGCAAAACCCTCTTCTATCAAACCTCAGATTAATGCTCCTTCAATCAATATCTCTCATGCATAATATTCCCTCCTTATCCAAGTTGATTTCCCTTCTACTTTGATTATCAAGTGAAAAACCTAATATCATAAGGATGAAGGGTTCAGATCAACTCTTCCTCACTCAATGAGATGGATGGTCTAGATTAAAAGATCCATCACTTAAATTATTTTCACTTTAACCTTAGAAAAGGTGCTCAATAAGTCAATTGAAGAATATAACACATCAACAGAGCTTTTCCTAAGTTATACATTAGGAAAAGTTAAATTAAACAACTTGACTAGTGTTTCATTATCCTCCACCATGCTAGGGCGTTGCAATGCGTGGAATACCTTCCTTGATACATTCTAAACACACATCCCTACATCCCCTCTTCACCTTCACACTGCCTTCATTCACTAAGAATGTCATTTGGTTTTGCTTGATCCACAATTCTATATGAAAAATTGAAAATGCAACAACATATAAGACTGGAAAACAAGAATAAAATGTTGCACAATACAAAAAAAACATAGAGAATGAAAGAGAAAAACCATGTAAGTAAGAAGTAAATTACCATTGATTGTATTTCAGCAAGAAGATACCCTTTTATCAAACTGGGTGATTTTTGTTTACAACAACAACAAGAGACTTGCTTCTTTGTTTATGAATGAAAAGCGATGTTTCTCTTTTTATTAATTAACTACCTAATTAACTAACATGATAATTATTTATTAGGAAATGCCATGCTCAACTAGATTGGCAAGGGAAGATTATAATAGTAATTACTGGCAATATGTTGATTCTCTCCTACTAGTTGGTGAAGGAAGGTGGACGTCCTTCCTGGTGGCCCAATTACTCCTTGTTTAGATCCGAGAGCATTCCTGCTTCCGCCAGCAAATGAGAAAATTCCACACTGCATTATCTCTAATTCTTTCTCAAACTGTGTCGAGATCATATTTGAGTGGGCGCAATTGATGATATTTTCCTTTGAATCAGTGCTTGTCTCGCAAGAGCCTCACACGAGCTTCCAAGTGAAAGAACAATGTCGTGTGAATTTAATGAGGACTTTGTTTTGCACACTTTTCTGTAGCTAGTAATGCATCAGCTACTTGAATATGGAACTGAGCGAAAGTGTGGGTAGAATGTTGAGTTGGGTTGTGTTCTTGTTGTTGACGTGCAAACCCTGAAAGAGCGAGAGTAAGGGGAATATTGACCATATACTCATCCATTCGGCATTGATCAACCAGAGCTTCATTATATACCTCAAAACTTCCTTTAAATACAATATCCCTTGAATAACAATGGGTGTGTACAATACCTCTTGTTTGATTTAGCCCTGCTATATTGCATTTGTAAGAATTTCGTTTGCCTAAAGTTTTATCAATAATCTGTGTGACAAAAGAGGAACTACTAGGAAAAGTGTTATAATATGTTGGCACTTGTGTTAGAGTACATAACCTACTGGCAAATACTACTCAAACAAAAACCTTCTCTTCCATAAGAAATGTTGGAGACACACAAGGAAAAGATGAAGATGGAGTACGGTTGGAATTTAGAAGTTATTCAGGTTTGCATGCTATCACCTCTTGGGGAGAAAGACAGTATGAAGGGACATTGGGAAAAGAGGCTTCTGGAAGGAGTTCAATGGTGTTCTCTGTAGATAAAGATGAGGTTAGTCTCGTGGTTTGGGGGAAGGCATTGATAACTTCTAGGAGCGGGGGTGACATGTCTTGAGGTGTTGGGTTGGTCATATGGTTTGGTTTAATGGGGTGAACCAAACACAAGGAAACATATATGCTCAAAGTTACTTTCTTATTGGCCACTTATCCAGTCAGAGGTTGTGTGAATTGAGGAGTAGAGGAGGTAAGTACATAGGTGCATCCCTCATGTTGTAGGTGGTATTTGTTATCACATGAGGTTGTCAAGGGTTGTATGTGATTATTGTTAATACCTATGTATGTACCCTTGTATAATTTCTCTCTCTTTCTTCCGCACCACCAAGTCCTAGGATATTTCCCTCTGACTCATAAAGTCATTTTACCCCTTTGTTGATGACCTAGTTTCCCTTGGTGTCTTTCCTGACCAAGTCTCGGCCTGAAGATTTTCTATTTTTTTTAAAGAAGGGTGAGCATTCATCATCCTTTTGTCTCAAATTATTGGTCATTTGTTGTCTGAGCCCACAGAAAGTCATCCAAGAACTTGTTTACACAGGAAGCAGCCATGGGCATAAGGCGCGGCACTCAAAGCAGTCTATTGCGGGCTCGAAGCAAGAAAATAGGCAGGTTCAATTTTCAACGACGAAGATCCCAGGAGCAGTTCAGATCAACGATTCTCGGTCTTTCAGAATGTCAAAGTTGCGTGAGGTTTAAAGAACAGGTGGAAGCCCTGGATTTGCAGATCAAGAGCCACGCATCCTTCAAGATCAGACGATCATGATTTACTTCAGGAATTCGAGCTTTGGGAGTTTCATCTTCCCCACTCCCATTTTCCTTCGAAGTAGTTTCTCTCAGAGTCCACAGATCTATGTCACGTTTCCTCCTCAGATCAATAGTCATGGTTTGTTTTCGATCTTCAACACTCATTTTGGGCCGCCATGTCACTCTGGGCCCGTATTACTCTGGGAGTTATACACGATATACATGTTTTCCCCCTTGATCTCCAAGCACCGAAGACACTTTTCACCCATCAGTTATGATGTGTGGTGCCCATCCATTAGAGACACGTGGCATCCCTCTAGGGCTGACACATGGCACTCATTTCAAGAATTTTTGGACATATATTCAGACTATTTTTGAGTGACACATGTCACCCCTCCATACGTGACATATCAGCATAGTGGTATCAGGCTGCCCTGTCAGCTGCGGGAGACCATGCTCCGGGAAGCATTCCTATTCAAGCGTTAGATTAGTGCCATCTCCATGCATGGTTTTAATGGATCCTAGAATTGGTAAGTGGAGAAACTTTAGTGGTGGCACTAAATTTAGCAGGTGCACCCAGATTGTTGATCACGATCAGATAGATGACCACATTTCATTGCGGGGATGCAAAGTGCTTGAGCAATAAAATTCTTGAGTGGTCCTACAATTGAAACCATGGTATAGTGGAAGAGCTATGTCGTGGAAGGTGGTGAATTGTGGGATCAAAAGAAGTCTGAATCCAAACCACTTATGACGACCCCACAATCACATTCTTATATAACGACAAATCCAAGAGCAACACGTGGCCACCCCCTAGGCGTTAAGCCTCACCCTGATCCCGAGGAGAGATCAATTAAGAAAAGAGGGACTGGTAGTTGATACCTCAGCTCAATCCATAAATAGAAATCATGGAGGGTCTGACCGTGGAGACATAACTGTCAACCCGAGGTACCCCTATGAATGGTTTTTCCTATAGTCCCATGTTGATCTGAGTACACACAGTCTGATAGAAGGATGCACAGACGTAAATCCTTGAATGGGTGGCCAGATCACACTCCTGGTAGTTGTGGACTGATCTGAGTATAAATAGATCAGTTCAAGATTTCGTTAAGGTCGTCAACTGGTTGAGCAAAGCTCCCTACTATGTATTTTTTTATGCTAGAGCTATTCTCTGGTTATGTATATGATTTGAGACTTTCACATTAATATAATTCAATTCCTTTCATCTTCTTGTGTAAACTGTGTTGAAACACTTGGGCATGGAGGATCCAGTCGAGGGTTGTAGATGTATTGTAATGTAGGTTTGATTATAATGTTGTTATGACCTATTCCAATACTTTTTCTTTCTTATCTTATTTCCCCTTATGCTAAAATGCTCAGGCATGGAGGATCCATTCGAGCTGTTGTAGTTTCATGGTAATGGAGGTTTGATTATTATGCAGCTCTGATATATTTCAGTATCTGAAACTTGTGTTCAAGAGTGCTCTTGTGCCTGAGTTTTTCTTCACCAAGCTTCTTGAAAGTTGGATGCTCATCGAAGACTTGTCCACCTTTCTCACTAAGTCTTCCCTCTACTCACCTTTAAACTCAAACCATAGACTGAAGTTAATGAGGACCTCATTTCTCTATGCATTACTTGTCCATTTTCTATGTTAAAACATTATTATACTAAGTTTTGTCCATTTTACCTCCATTCATAAAACCAACATCCACCAAACATTCTGATGGGTACTGGGCTTATCCTCTTGCAACTTGAGGGTGACTCTCAGTGCTAACATTCGTGGCATCACTACCAGGAAACAAATTGAATACATTTCCCTGGGATTGAACGACAAACAAATTATGTTTCTGAAGGTGCATCAGAAATCAGTACCTTGAAGATTGCAATTTGCACCTGGCAACTCCATTGTCTCAATTGTGGCTCCTAAAGGCAAACACATGAGGCCTACTCCACAGTTGCCTCTGGAAACACCTGAAGGTGACCCAGAAAATATTATCAAAAAGGTAAATACCTCTCAAGAATGAATTTCAGTTGTTGTACCATGTGATTTAGGTAATTTACAAACTTCTTCATTTAAAGGTCCAGTATCTACATCAAATTCCCCTTTTTTACCATCTGATGGAGTTTCCAGAAGTTTAAATTTTGGAAGTTTCACTGTTGAATTCTCCCCTTCTATATATCATTTGGAAGGAGGAAGTTTTGAAACTCATGTTTCCCCTGATATTGTAAAGTGGTTTAGAACCAGAAGCTTAGAATATTTTCCCACTTTGGGTTTTCCTACTCCTCCTCTTGTCAAAGTTGTCGTATCTAAAGAGGGGGAAACTTATTTTCCTTTGAACTCCATACTGTTCTCCTCCAACACTCAATTGTTTCCCTTCTCCCCTAGAAACACATCTACAGTCTCACCTGTCCAAACTCCATCTCCCCCTGGTTCTCCTACAGTTCACATCCCAATGGCAGGTGCTAATCCTCCTAGAAACATAATGGATGCCATAGCGGTTGCTAGGTATGCCCCTCTTGTTTTACCTCAGCCTATGAATGCCCTCCCAGTTGGATATTAACTCAAGTACATGCCCAAGTTTATAGGGAAGGAAGACATAACTGCAGAAGAACACCTTTCAACCTTTTACAGTTATGCAGAAAATCTTAATATTGAAAATGAGGATATTTGGATGAGAGTTTTTGTACAGAGCCTTGATGGTGAGGCTATAAAATGGTTCAAGGACTTGGCTCCTGGATATATTGATGGGATTGAAGCTCTGGATATTCATTCCTAAGACATTGGGTGGAAAAAAAAATATTTTATTTATTACATCACAAAGTTTGGATCACTTAAGAGGAAAGAGGGGGAATTTGTTTCAGACTTCTCAAAGATATTTAATAAGATGTACAATCAGATTCCCACTAAAAGCAAGCCTACAGAAACCTCTTCCAAGATTAATTATGCTAGTGCTTTTGACCCTGAGTTTTTTCTCCTGTTGAGAGAAGGAAGAGCTACCTCCTTGGCTCATATGCAAGATGCATCCCTTGAAGTAGATTCCAGTATATTGGCAGTTGAGAAACTTAGGAGTAAGGCTAATAGAGACAAAAGAAAAGGTAGGTCTAAATCTTCAACCTCTGGTTCCTTTGTTTCCCACCCTCAAGTGGATGAGTTGACAAAACTAGTAAAATCACTTTCTGCATAAATGGAGAAATTGAAATTTGAGGGAAAGAAGAGCTATAGGAACACCCAGAGCACTAATAACAGGGGTAATTTTAGAAGACCCACTAATTCCCCTCATATCATCCAAAGAGATCAAATAAATATGGATAGGGATGATCAGAAAATAAAAGCTCCTCTCCAAAATAACCTAGTTACTAATGAAGGAGAGGAAGAAGATGCAGATCCTGAAATCCATTGTCTTGATGACACCTCTTCATCCCCTCATTTAGCTCAATATGCATACAAATATTCTCTCATGGATAACCAACTAAATGATATGATCAAAGGGGAAAGGACCAATAGCAAACCAAATAGATACAACCTCAGGTCCAAGAAGCAAGAGGGAAATCTTGACATTCCTGATCATCATACGAGAATAGTGAATCCTGCTAAGGATGTGGCAACTAGCAGTAAAGAAAAAGAGGCAAAAAATCCCCATCCAGTGGTTAAGAATCTTATCCCAGAAGTGAAGAAGATTCTGAAGCCTCCCTCCTCTTTTAGCTTTGAGAATGAGATTCAAAATATTAAAATCCATGTACCTTTTTCAAAGTTAGTAAAGAATGAGGACTTCAAAAGGTACCTTTCCAAAATGTTGCAGCCCGAACCTTCATCTCATCCCACAGACTCAGTCAACCTCCAAGATGAAAAACCATTTTTCATATTAGGACCTTTGGTAGAGGATATGGATGACTCCTCCCCTCCTTTCTATACCTAATTAAACATTCATGATAATGTGTTGCACAACTGCTTGATGGATTCAGGGGCATCTCACAATCTCATGCCTAAGATTTTCATGTATGATATTGCGTTGGAGGTTACAAAAACCTACCATGACCTGTGCTCATTTGATTCCAGGAAGGTGAAGTGCCTCAGGGTTATTAAAGACCTGGTTATTTCCTTGTTCCAATTTCCAATGAAAAGTGTGGTCATGGATATTGTGGTGGATGATGTTCCCCCTAAGTTTGGGATTCTCTTGTCTAGATCTTGGATCAAAAGAATGGGGGGAAATTTGTAAATGTATCTTTCATATGCCACTATTCATGTGTTTGGGGGGGAACATAGAAGGCTTTATAGGGAAAAACAACTTGCTTACATCATCAGCGATGAAGCAAATCCAACCAATCACACCATTTTTGTAGTTGAGACTGATTTAGGAACCAACATGCTACAACTAACCGATGCCCCTCAAACACTGATTGAAATCAAAATGAAACCCATCACCTCTTGTGAAGAGCCTCCTCCCAATACCTCTGTTTGGAAAAACAAATTGATGGAGCCTCTTCTCGGGAAAGGGTTGGTGTTGGGGTAGTGTTCATTTCCCCTACCCAAGAGACCATATCTCTATCTTATAAGCTTGAACTTGAAACAAAAAACAATGTGGCAGAATATGAGGCTCTTGTATTGGGTTTGAGAGCTTCCAAAGATATGAAAATTAAAGAAATAAAAGTGTTTGGATATGTTGAGTTGGTTGTTCATCAAGTTAGAAATATGTATCAGTCTAAGCACCCCAGGTTAAGGGCCTACAGAAATGAAGTTTGGGATATTATTGACAATTTCTTCTTGGATTTTAGTATCTCATTTGTTCCAAGAGAGGAAAACACTATGGTAGATTCCTTGGTTGTCTCAGAAAGTAATTTCAAAGTTACTTTTCCCCCCAAACTCAAGTATGATGTGGAAGTAGAGTATAGACCCTCTATTCCTGACAATGTCAAACATTGGAATGTCTTTGAGGATGATATTGAGATAAAAAAGTTTCTTGAGACTGTGGATGAACTTTCTGATTTGCATATTGATCAGGATCAGGATTTTGAAGAAAGCCCTCATGCTGATGTTTTTCTTAATAAAATTGCTAACCATCATATTGTTCAGTTACCTAGTAACCATATTCCAAAGGGACAAGTCCCTTTGGAGATATTGTTTGAAAGAAATGATGTTTCTATAAAGGTTAAAGGTTCGTCTGAAAATTTTGATGTGACTGAATGCAATTTGGGAACAGAGCAAGACCCAAAATATGTCAAATTGTCTAGCAGTTTGTCAAAGGAGCAAAGGGATGAGTATTTCAAGCTTCTGAAGGAGTTTTTTCATGTGTTTGCCTGGAAATATGAATATTTGAAAACATATGACACTAGCATCATTGAACACAAAATCCCTTTGAAATAAGAGGCCAAACCTTTCAGGCAGAAACTCAAACAGATAAATCCCATGTTGTTTCCTATTATGGAAAAAGAAGTGAAAAATTTGTTGGATGCACAGATCATCATCCCTTTGAGATATTCATAATGGGTGGATAAATTGGTGTCTATGAGGAAGAAAAATGGGGAAATCAGATTGTGTGTTGATTTCAGAAATTTGAACAGAAGCTCCAAAAAAGATAACTACCCCTTGCCAAAGATGGAGCACATTTTGTAGAGAGTGACTGGTTCATCTAGGATGTCTATGATTGATGGCTTCTCTGGATACAATCAGATCTTTTTCCTTCTTTAAGATGGAGAGAAGACAACCTTCACTACTCCTTGGGGCACATTCATGTATGCTAAAATTCCCTTTGGATTGATGAATGCGGGAGCAACCTTCCAGGGAGACATGGACATTGCCTTTATTATGGAGAAAGACAAATTCATAGTCATCTATATGGATCACATTAAATTGTTCTCAAAGTCTAACAAATAGCATTGTCATCCTTTGAATAAAGTCTTCCTGAAGTGTAGAAGGTTTGGTCTCTCCCTCAATTCTAAGAAATATTTGTTTGTTATTAAGGAGGGAAAACTATTGGGGCATATTGTGTCAACAAAAGGAGTAAGAATTGATCCAAGTAGAGTAGAGGCCATCCAAGCCTTTTATTTTCCCAGATCTAAGAAAGAGGTACAGTCTTTCTTGGGTAAAATCATTTTTTTGAGAAGATTCATTTCTAATTTTTTTGAGTTGGTTAAGCACATTACAGCCATGCTTAGAAAAGGAAGCGAGGTGAAATGGAATTTTGAAGCTCGAGATTCTTTTCACCAAATCAAAAAGAATTTGAATGAAGAACATGTGCTCATCATCCCTGACTATTCGAAGGAATTTCAGATATTTTCTTTTGCCTCATCGGATACATTGGTTGTTGTTTTGCTACAAAAAAATACGGAGGGGTCAAAGCAGCCTATTTCCTTTTTCAACAGAGAATTGAGGGATGCAGAAATGAGATATGATATCATGGAGAAGCAAGCATATGCTTTGGTGAAATCCCTCAAGGATTTCAGAATCTATGTTCTACATTCAAAGATTATTGCATATGTCCCCTTAGCCTCAGTAAAAGAGATATTGATCCAGCCTGATATAGATGGGAAGAGAAGCAAATGGATTCCCAAAATTATGGAGTTCGACTTGGAAATAAATCCCACTAAGTTGGTGAAAGGCCAAGGTTTAGCCAAGTTACTAGCTGAATAAAATTGCAAGGCTTTGGGGGTTAATTTCATGAACATAAACTCAAAAAATAGCAATCTGAGATTGTTGATAAAGGCTCTCATGTCAACCTCGACCTGAAAAAATGCACCTGGTATAAAGACATCATATATTTTCTGTAGAGGTTGAGACCTCCTGATGGTCTGGACAAGAAAAAGGTAAGAGATTTGAAACTCAAAGCAATCAAATGTTGTCTCATTGATCAGGTGTTGTACTAGAAGGATCCCCTTGGAGTCCTTCTGATATGTCTGGATCCACAAGAGGCCCAAAAAGATATAGATGATTTCCATGAAAACTTATGTGGGGGGCATCATTTTTGGAGGACCACATCTTATAAAATCCTCAGAGTTGGGTATTTCTGGCCCATCCTTTTTACTGATGTTTGTGAAAAGATTAGATCTTTTGTCAAATGCCAAAAATTTTCTGGAAAGAAACAGCTCAAATTTTTGCCTTTGAAACCTATAGTGGTTTATGGACCTTTTCAATAATGGGAGATTGACCTCATTGGGGAAATCCACCTAGCCTCAAGTGGTCAACACATGTGGATTTTGAATGCCACTAATTATTTCACCAATTTGGTAGAAGCCATCACTACAAGGAGTGCCTTGCACAAGGTAATCATTAGCTTCCTTGAAGATATCATGTCCATATTTGGTTGTCCAAGAAGGATTGTTACTGACAATGCTGCCTCCTTCAAAGATGAACCATTAATCAATTTTTGTGAGCAGTATGGGATTAAATTAATCCATTCTACTCCCTACTACCCTTAGGGAAATGGTTTAGCAAATTCCTCTAACAAGAGCCTCATAAATATCATCAAAAAATTGTTAGAAGACAACAAGAAATCCTAGGATTGAAAGTTGAAATTTGCATTATGGGCTGCCAGAGTTACCACCAAAAGGTCACTTGGAATTTCCTCTTTTCAACTTGTCTATGGGGTTGAGGCTATTTTTCCTACTCAGCTTTCCTTTCTTGTGGAAAAAATCCTCTAGGAATACCAAGGAGAACTTGATGATATGGTCAAGAGGATACTGCAGCTGGTAGAAGTACAATAGACTAGGGAGCAGTTGCTTGATAAAGCACATGATCATCAACATAAAATAAAATGAGCCTTTGATAAGAGGGAAAGCAAGGAATATTTTTAGCTGGGGGATATGGTGCTCAAGTGGGATTCCCCCAAGTAAGACAAAGGAAAACATGGTAAATTCAGAGCCTTATGGATTGGTCCCTTCAAGATTTCTGAGGTATTTTCAAACAACACTTATAAATTGCAGAACTTGGAGGATTCTAAAGTTTTTGGTGGCCCTATCAATGGGCACTTTATGAAAAAGTATTTTTTTAAGACGTGATCGGCATTCCACCATTTTAATTACCACTTCCTTTTATTTTTATTTTGAATAAGAGACTCCATAACTCAAATCTAAGCCACTAAAACTGCACATTCTTGGTAGCTCGTTGGGAGAATGCCATCCCTTGTGGAGCTAATGTTATCACATGAGGTTGTCAAGTGTCGTATGTGATTATTGTTAATACCTATTTCTATAGCCTTGTCTCATCTCTCTATATCTCTCTTTCGCACCACCAAGTCCTAGGATATTTCCCTCTGACTGATAAAGTCATTTTCCCCCTTTGTTGATGACCTAGTTTCCCTTGGTGTCTTTCCTGACCAAGTCCCAGCCCGAAGCTTTTCTATTTTTTTTTAAGAAGGATGAGCACTCATCATCATTTTGTCTCGAATTACTGGTCATTTGTTGCCTCAGCCCATAGCAAGTTATCCAAGTCCTTGTTTACATAGGAAGCAGCCATGGGCACAAGGCACAACACTCAAAGCGGTCTATTGTAGGCTCGAAGCAATCAAACATGCAGGTTCAATTTTCAATGATGAATATCCCAGGAGCAGTTCATATCAACGGCTCTTGGTCTTTCCAAATGTCAAAGTTGCGTGAGGTTTAAATACCAGGTGGAAGCCCTCGAGTTGCATATCAAGGGCCATGCGTCCTTCCAAATCTGACGGTCATGATTTACTTTGGGAATTCAGGCTTCGGGATTTTTGACTTCCCCACTCCTGATTTCCTCTGAAGTACTTTTTCTTGAAGTCACAGATCAAGAACCATGCATCCATCCAGATCAAAGGGTCATGATTTACTTCGGGAATTCGGGCTTCAGGAATTTCGGCTTCTCCCCTCTCGCTTTCATCTAGATATTTTTTCTCCCAAAGTCCACCGATCATTGTCACATGTCCTTTCGAATCTAACGGTGGTATTTTTCTTCAAGACTTTGGGCTTCGAGAGTTTTAGGACTTCCCCTCCCATTTTCCTCTAGAGTACTTTCCCCTAGAGTTGCAGATCAGGTGCCACGCATCCTCCAGAACAGACGATCAATATTTACTTTGGGAGTTTAGGCTTTAGGAGTTTAATCTTCCCCTCTCTCATTTTCCTCTGAAGTAGTTTCTCCCAGATTCCATAGATCTATTTTGTGTGTCCTCCTCAGATCAATGGTCATGGTTCATTTCTAAGCTTCATCATTCATTTCAGGCCACCATGTCACTCCAGGCATGTATTACTACAAGAGTTAGTTATACAAGATCTACATGTTCCCCCCCCGCCCGAGCTCCAAGTTTTGAATACACTTGGCACCCATCAATTCTGACACGTGGCTTCCATCCATTAGAGACACATGGAATCCCTCTAGTGCTGACACATGGCACTCATTTCAATCATTTTTGGACATGTCTTCAACCTATTTTTGAGTGACACATGTCACCCCTCCATACGCGACATGTCATCATAGTGGCATCAGGCCACCCCATCAGCTGCGGGAGACCATCCTACGAGAAGAGTTCTTGTTCAAGCGCCAGATTAGCACCATCTCCATGCGCAGTTTTAATGGATCCTAGAATTGGTGGGCAGAGAAACTTTAGCGGTGGCACTAAATTTAGCATATCGTGACCAGATCAATGACCACGTTTCATTGTGGGGACACAACATTCTCAAGCGATAAAATTATTGAGTGGTCCCATAATTGAAACCATGGTATAGTGGAAGAACTACGTGGTGGAAGGTGGTGAATTGTGGGCTCAAAAGCGGTGTGAATCCGAACTGCTTATGACGGCCCCGCGATGACATGCTTATATAGAAACAAATTCGAGATAAGCACGTGGTCTCCCCCTAGGTGTTAAGCCTCACCCCGATCCCAAGGAGAGATCAACTAAGAAAAGAGGGATTGGTAGATGATACCTCAACTCAGTCCATAAATAGAAAGCATGGAGGGTATGACCGTGGAGACAACACTATCAGCCCGAGGTACCCCTATTGACGGTTTTCTATGTAGGCCCATGCTGATATGAGCACCCACAGTCTGAAAGAAGGATGCACAGATGTAAAACCTTGAATGGGTGGCCAGATCACACTCCTAGTAGTTGTGGACTGATCTGAGTATAAATAGATCAGTTTAAAATTTTGTTAAGGTCGTCAACTAGTTGAGCAGAGCTCCCTACTATGTAATTTTTTATGCAAGATATGTTCTGTAGTTATGTATATGATTTGAGACTTTCGCATTAATAGAATTCAATTCCTTTCATATTCTTTTTTAAACTGTGTTGAAACACTTGGGGATGGAGGATTGAGTTGAGGGTTGTAGATGTATTGTAATGTAGGTTTGATTATAATGTTGTTGTGACATGTTCCAGTACTTTTTCTTTGTTATCTTATTTCCCCTTATGATGAAATGCACGGGCATGGAGGATCCAATTGATTTTTTGTAGTTTCATGGTAATGGAGTTTTGATTATTATGCAGTTGTGATATATTTCAGTATCTGAAACTTGTGTTCAAGAGTTCTCTTGTGCCTGAGTTTTTCTTCACCAAGTTGTTTTAAAGTCTGATGCTCATGGCAGACTTGTCCACCTTTCTCACTAAGTCTTCCCTCTACTCACCTTTATACTCAAACCACTAACTAAAGTTAATGAGGAACTCATTTCTCTATGCATTTCTTGTCCAATTTTTGTGTTAAAACATTCTTGTATTGAGTTTTGTCCATTTGACCTCCATTCATAAAACCAACATCCACTAAATATTCTGATGGGTACTAGGCTTATCCTCTTGTAATCTAAGGGTGAATCTAAGAGATAACAATATTTATGGAGTTTTTCAAGATAAAAAGTGTTGTTGGCCTATTAGTAGGGGAGTCCAAGTAACAGGTCGGCACAATCTAAAGGAGAAACATCACACACCACAGTATCTCGGAAAGGGCCAATCATGAAGGTCACCATGCAACATCAAAAGACGGTTAGGCATGGGCCTTCCTTTTGTACCCATCCGAGATGATATGGTACGAGATGTGGAATAGTTGGGAGTTGTAGGTGTTGGACCAAGTCGTGGGCGATGAGGTTCTTTTGGCTTCCATTGTCTAGGATGAGAGTAGCTAGTTCATGCTTAATTTCACAATTGTGGGTAAACGGGGGCATAGAAGAGGTGTCGTGTTCATTGGTAGTCATCATAATTAGATATGGTTCAAATTATGTAGGATTGTCGATAGAAATGACTTAAATAGGGTAAAGGGAATCAGACTAAGCAACCTCTGCAAAAACTGTTTTGTTGGGGCGAAGTTTCTGAAGTGCCCAACAGTCAGTAGAAGCATGCTAGTTGGTCTTGTGGAAGGTACACCAAGGCACTTTTCGAGGTGTGGAGGTGGTGGTAGGGGTAACCTAAGAAGGGACAGTAATAGAAGGGTCATATTTGGGTCAGGGTGAGTAGATTTGAGGATCCACTTTACGCTCAATGGCCAAGGCCCAAAGAAACGCCTTTTCCAAGGAAGAACTCTCAAACAAATCAGCTTCATGATGGAGATGTATTAATAAACCAGAATTGAATTTGATAACTAATACCTCTTCTTGGTCACTAATGTGTAGCTGGATGCGCAATTTGAAAAATATGTTGATATATCCCTTGACAAACTGATTGATAAGTTGTCAGAGTTGCAACCATCTGGCTAGGATTTTCTGGCGATAGCTCAGTGGGTAGAACCGCTCTCTGATAGCCTAGAAAAATCCATCCCATGTCGTAATGTGTGGTGTTTGTGTCTCGACCGAGTCGCCTCTATCCATGACCTAGGAATAATTCTCTAGCTGAGTGTCCCACCATGTATGCACAATTCCCTCAAGTTGCATACCATTGATCTAAAGCTTCATGTCTTATGACATCTCAGGACATGTACGGAAGTGCGTGGAAAGTCTGTGAAGCCAAAATTTGACATTCTCTCCATTCATTTGTCCCTCAAACTTCGGTAATTGGAAGCGTGTATTGAGTTGCATTGGTATTGGAGCTATGCGTTGTTGAAAATGGAGTAGCTTGTGGAGAGCCATCATTAAATCATGAATTGGAGTTGTGGAAGTGGATGTGGAATCCTATGTATATGGCTCTCTTCGTGGCGACAAAATTTTTTGTTCACCACAGATGTTAATCTGTCATTAGATGCTGCATTGAGAGTCACTAAACTCCTAAGTGTACTGTAAGGCATTCGGTACCATGAAGATGGTGTGTGGAGAATGGTGAAAGATGAACGTGTTGTAAGCCCTCTGGAGGGCGTACTGGAAATCTTGAGAAGGATATCTGGCTCTAAAAAAACATTGTTGGATGGGCTCTCTTCTTAATTAAGCGGTTGAGCATAAACTAGCTTGGATCCAGGATCTTATGACAATTGATCTGCAATTCTATATGTAAAACTGAAAATGTAACAACATATAAGACTGAAACGCAAGAATAAAATGTTGCACAATATAAAAATACACAGAGAATGAAAGAAAAAAATCACTGGAAGTAAGAAGTAAATGACCATTGATTTTATTTCAACAAGAGGACACCTTCTTTATCAAACTGGGTGATTTTTGTTTACAGCAACAACAAGAGACTTGTTTCTTTTGTTTTTGACTGAAAAGCGTTGTTTCACTTTTTATTAATTAATTGTCTGATGAACTAACATGTTAATTATTTATTAGGAAATTCCCTGCTCAACTAGATTGGTAAGGGAAGATTTCAATAGTAATTATTGAAAATATGTTAATTCTCTCCTACTAGTTGGCAAAGGAAGGTGGATGTCCTTCCTAGTGGCCCAATTCCTCCTTGTTTAGATCTGAAAGCATCCCCTCTTCCACCAGCAAATGAGAAAAATTTTCACTTCATTCTCTCCAATGCTTTCTTGAACTGTTTTAGGATCATATTTGAGTGGGCGCAGTTGATGATGTTTTCCTTTGAATCGATGCTTGTCCCGCAAGAGCCACACACGATCTTCCAGGTGAAAGAACAATGTCGTGTGAATTTTATGAGGCCTTTGTTTTTCACGCTCTAGTGTAGCTGGTAATGCAGCGACTACCTGAATATGGCACCGAGCGAAAGTGTGGGTAGAATGTTGAGTTGAGTTGTTTTCTTGTTGTTGATGTGAAAACCCTAAAAGAGAGAGAGTAAGGGGCATCTTGACCATACACTCATCCACTCGGCATTGATCAACCAGAGATTCCTTATCTGCCTCAACACTTCACTTAAATACAAGATCCCTTGAAGAACAACCGGTGTGTCCAATACCTCATGTTTGATTTAGCCCCGCTATACTGCATTTGTAATAATTTAGTTTTCCTGAAACTTTCTCAATAATTTGTGTGGCAAAAGAGTAATTTCCAGGAAAATTGTTATAATATGATGGCACTTTTGTTGGAGTACATAACCTGCTGGCAGAGATTGCTGGAATAGAAACCTTATTTTCCATAATAAATGTTGGAGACGCACAAGGCAAGATGAAGATGGAGTAGGGTCAGAATTTAGAAGTTGGTCAGGTTGGCATGTTATCACATCAGCCTCTTGGGGAGCAAGACAATATGAAGGGACATTGGTAAAAAGGGGCTTCCGAAAGGACATAAATGGTTTTCTCAATAGAGAAAAATGAGGCCAATCTCATGGGTTGGGTGGAGGCATTGACAAATTTTTGGATCGAGGGAGCAATGTATTAAGGTGTTGGGTCGGGCATATTCTTTGGTGTAATGGGGCGAACCAAACAAACGGAAACATATTTTTTCAGAGTTGTTTAATGGCCACTTGTCTGGTCAGAGTTTGTGTGAAATGAGGAGTAGAAAGGGTAAGTACATAGGTGCATCCCTCATGTTGCAAGTGATATTTATGGAGTTTGGCATGACAAAAAGTTTTTCGGGCATGTTGGTAGGGGATTCCAAGTAACAAGTCAGCACAATCTAAAAGAGAAACATCACAAACCACAATATCTCGAAAAGGGCCAATAGTGAAGGTCATCATGCAACACTGAGAGACAAAGAGGTGTGTGCCTTACTTTTCTACCCACTCAATATGATATGGTTCAGGTTGTGGAGTAGTTGGGAGTTGTAGGTGTTGGACCAAGTCCTGGGCGATGAGGTTCTTTTGGATTTCATTGTCTAGTATGAGAGTAGCCAATTCATGCTTAATTTGACAATTGTGGGTAAACAGGGGCACATAATAGGTGTCATGTTCATTGGTAGTCATTAGAATTAGATATGGGACAAATTTTGTAGGATTTTCAAGAGAAATGACTTCAGGAGGGTAAGGGGAATCAGACTGAGCGACCTATGCAAAAATAGTTTTGTTGGGGAGAAGTTTATGAAGTGCCCGATAGTTGGTAGAAGCATGCGAGTTGTTCTTGTGGAAGGTACACCAGGGCATTGTTCGAGGTGTGGAGGTGGTGGTAGGGGTAACCTAAGAAGGGCCAATAGTAGAAGGGTCATATTCAGGTTAGTTTTAGTGGATTCGAGGAGCCATTTTACGCTCGATGGTCAAGGCCCGAAGAAATGCCTTGTCCAAGGAAGAACTCTCAAACAAATCAACTTCATGATAGAGATGCATTAATAAACAAGAATTCAATTTGATAACTAATACCTCTTTTGGGTCATTGATGTGAAGTTGGATGCATAATTTGCAAAAGATGTCGATGTATCTCTGGATGGACCGATTGACAAGTTGTCGGAGCTACAACCATCTCGCAAGGAGGCTCTGGAGATAGCCCGGTATGTAGAAGCACTCTCTAAGAGCCTGGCAGAAGCCATCCCACATCATAATGTGTGGTATATGTGTCTCAACCAGGTCGCCTCTATCCATGACCTAGGAATAATTCTTTAGTTGAGTGTCCTACCATTGTTATCGGATAAATCGGTAGGTGCAGACACTAACAGATCTCCCTAGATCCACCTAGATATAGAACAAAACAGGACATGACATGACTCTTTTTCTAAGTTGTAGTCATTGAATCTACTAATAAGAAGGAATGAGTGACATACCTTTATATTGCTTCCTTAGGTCTCTATTGTTCCCGCTTCGCTCCAGTGCTCTTGTGAAATCAGGTCCAAGACAACAAAAACCAACCAAAGTGAAGATAGCAAAGTATATTCAATGTCAACCTATGCATATGATGAAGGAGTTATGCAATAAAATAAGAGTGATTTTATGAGAAAGGGACATGTCGTTGTATTATATTAAATGAAAGTAGAAGATACAACTAGATTGCCTTGATGTCGCAATATTCCTTTCCGTGACCCTTGGTTCCAACACACACACATTCTCTACATTTGCATGATGAAGATCCAGTACAACTTGATGGATCAAATAGAGTCTTCAAGCTTCTATCCAAGTAGATTTATTCACACAATTCCTTCCCCAATTCTTCATTCAATCTTGCTTAACCTTTTCCATGAGAAACCTTTCAATATATAGGAGAAGGAGAGATGGTTAAATGGATGAGGATGATCCCACTAAATCTGAGAATTCAGTAGGATGCCAACCATGCGAATGCCAACTCATTTTCTAGAAGATTCCCTTCTAGAACCTTCATGACCTCTTCTCTTTTCCAAGCTTTGAAATAGGTTCGCACCCTACCCTATAGAGTAGACTGCAAACAGTTTGCACCCTAACTGTGGGTTGCCTGTGAGAATGAAGGATTTTCGCACCTTGTAATATAGGCAGCCTGCGAACTCATCTTAAAAATGTGTTTTTTGGAAGAAGACAACAGTCACTTTTCTCAGGCAAAAAGTCCTTGTGGGAGCCTGAATACATCACTTGTAGAGACATCACCAGATTGACCAAAATCATGTGTAATAGAATGCCCCCCAAAGTATGAGGTTGGAACTTATGACAGCCGAAATACTTTGTAAAATGCATGTGTGTGTCAAAAACAAGGAGTGCACCTAATCGGAAACATGTAAACAACTAAGCATCTGTAGAATATAATACCATTTCTGAGGTAAGCATTCCCATACTCAGATCACAAATGAATGGAATCATAAACGTAGGTCATGGCCCCCAATCATACAACATGGATCCATGTCGTCAAAATTCTACATAGCCACTAGGAATACACTGTGGATCTATGTGAGAAGACTTGAGTTAAGACATATCCACGTGGCATACAAAGTGGATCTATGTGTCGATACAAATCATACATACTCCATCGCAGCCTGGATAAAAAAGATGAGACCCAGGGTCTTCAATCCCATCACCTGAAAGTACGAATCTAGGCATGCGATTACATGTGTTGAAGTCAAACATGGTAGAAACCACTTGATTACCGCTCATTGATGAAAATCGTTAACAAGTGAGAGGGAAATCACCATTGATGTCAATGACTCCCAAGGTATCAAAGTACAATCCGAACGAATGTGAATGAATGAGTTGAAGTCGAGCACTCAGCAAAATCTCTCGATCAGGGATCAATGATGTGAAACCCCTGTCGAAAGCAAAGAGACCTGTCATTAAGGCATGCAGGTTCCAAGGTACTAAATGATTTCTAAGTCTCATTCTCAGATAATGAGTTGGAGTCGATGGAAAAAGACTCATCACAGGAGGGCCTTGATGTATCCCCCATCAATGACACGAAATAAGCAACAGATTTTGAGGGTGAAATAAAGTATGAATAAGGGTTGAAATAGACAAAGGGAAGGCCGACACAGTAAGAATGGACAACTGCAGATGGCCGACTCAATAGAGGGCTCATTTGAACTTCTCTTGAACATATGAACGACACGACCAAGGACTTGGCAACACTGACTCAAAGATGACCCAAGATATGACCTTGTAGCAAGTCAAATGAGAGACAAATGTATTTTCCAACCTAGATTCAAATGATGAATAGGGGGTGTCATGTTCAAGAGCGACGCTTACTGCCATTAATATGAATACAAAAACATATCCCTTTCCCAAAATTTTCCCCACCATTTCTGGCGAGTACCTCTTTATTTTTACACAATCTTGAGGAGGATAACATATGCTTGTTGATGTAAGCTCATCCTTCGGATGAGTCCCTCAGAGTATATTTAACGAACCCTAGGAAGGAGTGGTTCGGTCTCATTGCGGGTCTTTTGATGTTTGTTTAATGAGTCCAAGGATAGAAAACTTGGGGGGGTTTCTTGTTTTGAGAGTCTGAAAAACACTTAAAGAGAACTCTCCCAGTTCCTTTTTCGTAAAAGAGTTCGACGAGACCGAAAAAGTGATAAACTATTGCCCGTCAAACGTTTTCTCCAAATACTTTAACGAGCATGAAAAGAACAAGATCGCTCGACAACCTTTTCGTTTTTATGGAGCGTGAAAAGAGCTTAAAGGATACTCCTTTATGTTTGTCGTTTTCATGTTACCATGACAAGTATGAAAAGACGAGAAAAAGTATACTCGGTTACGTTCTCATATATTTTCGAGTGCGAGAACGAACGAAGACTAAGCTCAAGGTTTTTTCTAAAAAACCCTAAAAAAGTAGTCGTACATGCGACAAAAAGAAAAAACACCCGCACCCCCTCATTCAAACTTCGAAGTTGATATGTCTGTGAAAAACCACACTCACAAGGCTATTAGGGTATTAGGTTTTATAAAAAAAGCAATAAAAATAATATAAAAAATCAATAAAAAATAGTAAAAAGTGAATAAATATGGGTGAAAAGGACTTTTTACCATTTCATTGTTACTTTGCCCAAAAACTTATCCAACATACCTCATTTTCCCCCAAATTTCTTTGCTCGATTGCGGGAGGCACGAGCGATCATTCGGCGAACGGTTTTAGCCAATGAGGTAATCTCTTGATTCTTTAACTTTTCTATGGTTTGTTTTTTGTTTTTATTGGCAATTTTTTGGGTTTTGAGTCCATTTTAGGGTCGGAACATGCACCCAAGTATTCTAGTAGGTGGGCCTGTGGGACCTGTGAGAATCTCTCACTGTGCAAAAGGCCCACCTGCGGGGGCCGAAAAATAGATTTTAAAGTGAGGTTTTGCTCAATAAAAATTATGCAAGAGTTTAAAACAAGTTGTTGACTCCCCTCTCATGGATCTTTTGTAGGTGTATGGCCATCACGATGTTGCAATCGAGAGAAAGAGAACATGAGGAGGAGGATGCCATTGCCGAGAATGACCCAGGTACAGTCGCTGCCCTCCAGGACTGTGGGCTCTTGAAATGTTTTAGGATTCTGGGCATGAGAGCCCAACTCAGGTTGTTGGAATACCTGGTCCACATGTGGGACATGGATCAACAGTTATTTCACGTGGGAGTCCATACGCTAACACTAGATATCAAGGATATTTATTTTCTAACAGGGTTGTCACGGCGTGGATACCATGCTACTTTGACCGAAGGTAGAGGCGGTGGACTCCCTATGAGCAAGTATTGTTGCCAATATTGTGTTCCTGAGGCAGAGAGAAGAAAGGGTAAGGTTGTCATCTGGGGGATCCAATATCTGACCCTATGGACCATCTTGTTTACTATTGCACACATGGTTGGGAGCGCAACTCCGCACATGGCTCTCCAAAGATATTTCCAATATGCCATAGAGTGCACAGAGCCTCGGGTTTTCAACTAGTCGGATGCAATTCTCCGCAGTATGAAGAGACAATTGACGAAATGCAGAAAGGGTGACTTTAAGCAGTTTGGGTACGAGTCACTTTTGGTGTCATTCTTCCTCGAGAGGGTCCCACTACTGCAAATACAGGTTGATTGGGGTTTATCGGCCCCACAAGATCTGAGGATGCTAAGGTGGTGTAACCTCATGGCTCAACACATAGCAGGGCCTATAATCAAGTATAATGATTCATTTTTTGACTAGTTGAGGCCCCGGATGATGATGATGAACGACTACACATATGCTGGTTTGGATTTTCGAGGGGATCCGGATTTGGCCCTGCTTGAGGATCCCCAGTGGAGTCACCAATTTTGTTATCGGATAAATCACTAGGTGCAGATACTAGTAGATCTCCCTAGATCCACCTGGATCTAGAACAAAACAGGATAGGACATGACTCTTTCTCTAAGTTACAGTCATTGAATCTACTAATAAGAAGGAATGAGTGACATACCTTTATATCGCTTCCTTAGGTCTCTATTGTTCCCGCTTCGCTCCAGTGCTCTTGTGAGATCAGGTCCAAGAAAACACAAACCAACCAAAGTGAATATAACAAAGCATATTCAATGTCAACCTATGCATATGATGAAGGAGTTATGCAATAAAACAAGAGTGATTTTATGGGAAAGGGACATGTCGTTGTATTATATTAAATGAAAGTAGAAGATACAACCAGATCGCCTTGTTGTCACAAGCTTCCTTTCAATGACCCTTGGTTTCAACACGCATGCTTTCTCTACATTTGCATGAAGAAGATCCAGTACAACTTGATGGATCAAATAGAGTCTTCAAGCTTCTATCCAAGTAGATTTATTCACACAATTCCTTCGCCAATTCTTCATTCAATCTTGCTTAACCTTTTCCATGAGAAACCTTTCAATATATAGGAGAAGGAGAGATGGTTAAATGGATGAGGATGATCCCACTAAATCTGAGAAGTCAGTAGGATGCCAACCATGCGAATGCCAACTCATTTTCTAGAAGATTCCCTTCTAGAACCTTCGTGACCTCTTCTCTTTTCCAAGATTTGAAACAGGTTCGCACCCTACCTATAGAGAAGACTGTGAATAGTTCGCACCCTAAGTGTGGGTTGCGTGCGAGAATGAAGGATTTTCACACCCTATAATATAGGCAGCCTGTGAACTCATCTTAAAAATGTATTTTTTGGAAGAAGACAACAGTCACTTTTCTCAGGAAAAAATTCCTTGTGGGAGCTTGAATACATCACTTGTAGAGACATCACCAGAGTGACCAAAATCATGTGTAACAACCATGTCTATGCAATTCCCTCAAGTTTCATACTAGTGATCTAAAGCTTCATGTTTTTCTTCATCTCAGGACATGTACAGAAGTATGTGGAAAGACTACGAAGCCAAGATTCGACATTCTTGCCATTCATTTGGCCCACAAACTTCAGTAATTGGGAGCATGTATCGATTTGCATGGGTGTTGGAGCTCTATGTTGTTGAAAATAGAGTAGCTCCTGGAGAGACATTATTAAATCATGAATTGGAGTTATGGATGAAGAATTCTCTGTAGATGGCTCTCTTCACAGCGGCACAATTTTTTATTCACCATTGATGTCGATATGTCATTGGATGTTGCGTTGAGATTAATTGAACTCCTGAGCGCACTAAGAAGGCACATGATACCTTGAAGATGATGTGCGGAGAATGGAGAAAGATGAACGTGTTGGAATCCCTGAGGATGGCGTACTGGAAGTCCTGAGAAGGACGTCTAGCTTTGAAAAAAATAATGTTCGATGGCCTCTCTTCTAAATTTTGTGGTTGAGGAGAAGCTAGCTTGGATCCAGGCTATGATACCAATTGATCCGCAATTCTATATGCAAAATTGAAAATGTAGCAACATATAAGACTGGCACACAAGAATAAAATGTTGCACAATATAAAAATACATAGAGAATGAAAGATAAAAATGATTGGAAGTAAGAAGTAAATTACCATTGATTGTATTTCAACAAGAAGACACCCTTTTTATCAAACTGGATGATTTTTGTTTACATCAACAACAAGAGACTTGTTTCTTTTGTTTCTGACTGAAAAACATTGTTTCTCTTTTTATTAATTAACTTCCTCATGAACTAACATCCTAATTATTTATTAGGAAATTCCTTGCTCAACTAGATTGGCAAGGGCATATTACAATAGTAATTACTAACAATATGCTAATTCTCTCCTACTGGTTGGTGAAGGAAGGCGGTCGTCCTTCCTAGTGGCCCATTGCTCCATCATCATCTCTTCACCCTCTTAATCATTGTCTCTTCTTTCTCTTCTATTTCTCTCTGGAAAAGTTGTGGTCACGTATCTATGATTATTGTAGGTGGGCATGCAGCTCGGTCATTTGGATTTGGAGTCATAGGATCATTGAAAATATTTCACAAGGTGTTGGATGGTGATTGAACTTGTGAATATTCATTTTCCATCCAAAGACAAAATCCCACAATATGTAAGCAACATAACCACCCTGATTCACTTAGGCCTTTCCTTCCCCCTACTTTAAAAGTATGCTAGTTTATTTTAGTGAAAATCTTATAAAGTAAATGAAAATTAACAAATATCCTTAATTCATTGTTTGTTCTCCCTGTAACACCCCAAGACCGAGCCCGAGTTGAATTGTAATGATCTTTAATGATGTTTATAGGCTGGTGAGCCAAATGCTTATAAGATGGAAGGATTATGTGTTTAATAGGCTGGAGAGCCTATATGCTAATGTCGGTGAGCCTGATTTGTATATGTAATTATGAAGATCATTAATAAAAATACTTTGTTGCATGTAGACCGACCACGGAGAAAGTGTTGTGGGGGACTAAGCTCCACTAGAAAGGAAAAGGGAAGGGGGCTTTGAGACTAGGAAGTAGGGGCTAAGCTTGGGAGCTTAACCCAAGGGAATATTATAATGTATTTCCTAAATTATTAAAGTTTGGGAAATAAACGATGTTATTATAAGTTTCTTTGGGGAGAGAAATGAACTCCAAGTGGAGAGGAAAAAGCTCCTCAAGAGCCAAATGTCATCCAGGATGCATGCAAATTTATGTGGGAAATTCCATCGTTGTGGGGATTCGCAGTCATTCTTTCCATATTTCTTCATGAGTTCTCCCTCAACATTCTGACGATTCTTGCCATCCTTCATACACATTCACTCACGCAATCATCCAATTCCACCATTTTTGAACCCTTTTCCATCATGAACCTCTGTAAATTGTTGAGCCATCCCTTGCCGTACCCGATTTTACTACTGTGGTTTCCTGGTTGATTTAAGAGTTGGACAGAAGAAGCAAGTTTCCAGGCCTGTGGTTTGAAGAGGCGAGTTTTCAAGCCCATGGATTGAAGAAGCGAGTTGTCAGTCCTATGAGAAACTCTCTCTAGGTGAGAGAGGTTGATGGGGAAGTGATTTCTCCTAGAGTGAGTCCAGTAGCGTCTAAAAAGCTCTGAGAATTCCTAATCTGACCTGTTGTTGAAGTCCTAGAAGGGAAGTGGAGAAATTGATGGACTCTGGAATAGTGAAGGTGTATATTCTCGGCATGGGGCAGGAATGTGAAGAATTAGAGTCTATGAGTGCTCGGCGTAAGTAGGCTCCTTGGAGGGAATCCTTCTTATTGCATTCTGCATCTTTCCGTAGTCTCAGCCTAGCATAGGACTTTGTTTACACTGGGTGGAGTTTAGTCCCAGCTTGGGGATGACCCATTGCTGATAGCTCAGAGGTGCGTGGTCTAAGGCTGGGAGGTTCATGGAAGGTTTGCACGCAGTCGATGGTCTTCTCATAAAAATATAAGTACCAATTCTATGTTAATTGTATGTTGTATATTTTGCATATGTGTTACAATGTTATGAGTATTGTCTATATGTGTTTCATATATGTGTTTATTGTCGCTTCCGCATGAATATGTGTATGAAAAAAATGTCTATCTCTGTTTAAATTTGCATTATATGTGTGTGTGTGTGTGTGTGTGTGTTTGTGTGTGTGTATTAGAGCATGATAGTTGCAAGTGGCATGACTCGGCTTGGGTGGTTGGGTATGTTACAATCTGGTTTCAGAGAAGTTTTGGTTTTGAAGTAGTGGCGTGTCCTTGACCAGGGTGGTCAGGGACGTTACAATTTGGTATCAGAGCCCATGGTTTCAACATTGAACCTGGATGGGCCAAAAATGTGGAATTTGAAGTAAATATTCCACAGGGATTTGATGTACAGAGTGCCAAGAAGGAACTAGGGAAACACCTTGGCTATGTTCAGAAGCTCATGAGGTATAGCAGTTTGATAAACCACAACAGATGTGGTATTGGGCCACAAAGTTAAATTTGGGTAGTTTGATCTATTCAGAAGAAGACAGATCCCCCCACAACCATTAGATATGGAGAAGGTGCATGAAATTTAAGCACAGAGGTCCTTCGGACTTTGCCCCTCTGACTTTTTTAAAGCTATAGTAGCAAAATTGCCGAAGTCCAAAACTAATTTGGACTATCCATTTTCTAGGGATACGTGTCCTCAGATTAAGAAATGTTCAAAGTTCGGCAATTTGGGGGTTGTGGGGTGTTCAACATCAAAACCAATGAAGTACCAAAGCTACAGGAAGCAGTGTCGACAGTCGGCAATTCAGGAGTTTTGTAAGCGAACAAATGAGAAGAGATCTACTGAAATGTCGAAGTCCTAAAACGTCAGAGATGATGTGGACCTATTCATCAATCGAAAGTTCTAAAAAAAGTATCAATAAGAAGAATCACCGAAGTCTCGATTTTCTGAAGTGATGTAACATGATGATGTCACTAGGGGTGACATGGAAGTGTTCGACAATTCGACAGTTTGATAGTTTGGCAGTTTTTTGAAAGTGTTGATGAGAAAACAAAATTATCGAAGTCTCGGGTTTTCGAAGTGATGTGACATGATGACATCACTAGGTGATGTGGACCCATTCGACAGTTCAACAGTTTTGAGAAAGTGTCGAAGATAGGAAATCCCCAAAGTCCCAAAGCGTCGGGTATGATGTGGCATCATGATGTCACCTAGGGTGATGTGGACCAACCTAGGTCTTATAAGTGCCATTCGTTTTTGTACTTTTGACAACCATTAGTACCGATTGGGACCGGACACATGTCACTCGATGGTGGGGCCACGTGTCACCACTTGTATTGATGACAGTTGTACTTCGTGGGCCCCGAGAGGTTAAGCAGTTCAAACGTTCAGCGTTCGAGAAAATTTGTTGGAAGAACTTCCAGACCTATAAAGTCTCGGAGTCCTGAAGTTCCGAAGTGATGTGGCTTGGTGACCTCACCTGGGGTGACATGGACACACAAGATGCATGTCATGTGTGAGTGTGTTTTGAGCTTTTGAAAGGTTGATTGTGCAGTTAGAACTTGACACGTGCCACCCCTCAGATTGGGCCATGTGTTCACTTCTTGGAATCTTCCATGTAGCAACAGGGTGTGCAGTAATAAGTGGACCCCAGGGGTTCACCAATTCGGCATTGAGAAGAAATGAAGTGAGAGGAAGGGAGGGGACACGTGACAATAGATCCCATGGTTTGGAGGATTCAAGGTATAAGTAGTTGAGGTCGAGGACTTCCGGAATCCTAAAGGCTGGAGTCCATCGCTATCGTTGATCACAAAGGACGTGTGGTGCCAGATCCCAAGGTCCATAAAAGAAGTACTCCATAGGATTTGAGTTACAGAATGTTGTGAGTCGAGAACTCCCTGAGGCCAAAGTTAATCTCGACCATTGATCGAGATATGAAACGTGGGGGCAAGAGAGGGGATCTCCTGTAGTTCGACACTCCGAGAGATTTTGTGTGATGTGCTTTGGAAACCGTCAAAGCACGGAGTCTCGAAGCTCTTATGCATTGTAGATTTGGGCAGAGAAGGTGGACCGTAGATCCATGGTCCTTCGTGATTATTCCAGTTCGACGGTCAGTGATATTTGTGATATGAAAAAAGGGAAACCTCCTAAGATTTGGAGCCCTGAAGTTCCAAGGCTTTGGATAAGCGCCTAACTATTAGCGCTGGGTCACAACCCTTGGTCACAGGAATTTGGGGAGCGAAAAAAAAATGGGGCTAGCGCCTGATTTTTTTTTTTAAGAACAAGAAAGGGATTAGAGAAAGAGCCCGTGGGATTTTAAATTGGATATACCTACACCTAAATAAGTAAGGAAGGCCTATAAACTAGAAGAAGGGATCCAACACAGATCCAAGAGCCAATTCAACTCTGAGTTGAAAGAATCCATGTACAAGATTGCATCATTGAAAATACAATTGTTCAAGTATCCATAACTTCCTACTCAAAATTTAGAATTAAGCATGGAAGCAAGCATTGGAAAGGTATTGAACAGTAGAAGGTAAATGTTCACCTGGAAATTTGATCTGAACAGTCAATTTCTTAGGAAATCATCAAAAAAGAATTATGATATATATTAATGAATTAGAATGGTTCATGTGTTCATGAAATTATTAAGAACAGTTAGCCTGACAAAGTTCTGTTGGCTGCACATTTTTGTAGAATTAACAGTTGTTAGATCAGAGTCAGCACATAGTGCAAAAGTGATGGATAATACAAAGGTATTCTACAACTAAGAAGATGAAATTAGAGGTTTGAATGTCCATTTGGGTTTGGAAGGAACCAACTCCAATGGACATGGAGGAGGAAAGGAGGAAACATAAATCTGGCTGAGACCATCAGAAAATTGCAGACATATTTCTAGAGCCACAAGGATGGTAATGAAAGGCTTATGAAAGCCAAGGAACAACATCAATACTTCAATATGAATTTAATGAAAATCCTGGATAGAATTGAAAAGAATCTAGATAAGGAGAGTGACTCCAGCAAATCATGAAGCCATGGGACCCCTGAGAAGAAAGGAAGATCAAGGAGTGGTAGAATACATCACCATCACTCCCAAAAGCATTCCCATAGGACATCACATGGTAGCTCAAGTCCACCCCCTGTCAGGAATCATAGGAGGTCTGGGGTGGATGAGTTGAAAGGAGAAATGAATAAGATCAAACCTCCTACTTTTGATGGAGGGCACAAGACGGATGAAGATGTTGAGACATGGTTGCTAGGCATGAGGAAATACTTCCAATTGCATAACTACCCTTCTCATGCAAAAGGAAGGATCGTTATCTACTAGCTTAAAGGAAATACATCCATGTGGTGGGATCATCTGGTGCAATTCCAGCACCTGAGAGATAAAAATGTGACTTGGAAGGAATTCAAGAGGCGTTTTGAGAAGAAATACTTGACCAAGACGTATTATGACAAAAATATGAAAGAGTTCTTGGAACTCAAACTGGGCAGCATGACTATTGAGGAATATGAAAGGAAATTTTTGGAATTGTTGAAGTATGTCTCTTTCATCAAGGATGAGAAAGTGAATATTTAGAGGTACTTGAGTGGGATGCCATCTTTCATCAATGAAAAAATCTAATATGATGATCCAAATACCTTGGAGGAAACCATAAGGAGAGAAAAATTCTTATATGATCAGCAAAAAGGAAAGCCTACTTTCTAGAAGGCTTGGGAGGACAAGAAAAAGTTTATGAAGGAATAGAGGTAGAAGGGGAACAAGACACCCTTTTTCAGAAACACTCCTCAAGGAAAACCATCTTTTAGAGAGCACATAATGGCTGAGGTAGGTGGGAAAAGTTCAAGGAAGACACTCATTCAATGTTGGGGCTGTAAATGAGACCATAAGTATAGAGATTGTCCTCACAAAGGTAAAAAAGTTAGAGTTGTCCACAATGTACAACAACCAGAAAAAGTGGAGGACATGGGACGAAGTATACCTAGGATCTATGCATCCCTCAACAACAAGCAATCTGAGTTTCAGTCACACATGATTGAAGTTGAAGGTATGATCAATAACCATGTTTTTACTATTTTAATAGATTCGGGAGTTAATCATAGCTATATAGATCCTAAGGTAGTGGATAGATTTATTTTGCCAAGAAGAAAGCATGAGAAATCTTGGATGGTACAACTGGCTACAGGAACCAAGAGAAAAGTTGTTGAGTTAGTTAACTCATGTCTAGTGGACATGAATGGGCTAAGTGCCATGGAAGATTTGAACATCTTGTCATTGGGTTCTTATGACTGTCTAATTGGTATGGATTGGTTGGAACAACACCATGTTGTCTTAGACTGTCATAACAAGGCATTTAATTTCCTGAATGAGGAAGGGAACCCAAGAGCAGTCCAAGGAATTCCTAGGGAAGTTATTGTCCGAGAGATCTCGACAATGCAACTGAAGAAGAGTTATAGGAAGGGTTGTCAATTATTTGTAGCTCATATGGAGGGAGCACCTAAGGACAAGGTGCCAAATATTGAGGATCATGTAGTCCTGAAAGATTTTTAGGATGTGTTAAAGGCGATACCAGGACTACCCCAAAAGAAAGATATTGATTTCTCTATAAATTTGATGCCTGGAGCAGTTCCAGTATCAAAGACTCCCTATAGAATGAGTAGACCAGAGTTGAAGGAGTTGCAAATGCAGCTTGAAGAGTTACTGAAGAAGGGGTATATATGCCCAAGTGTGTCACCTTTGGGTGCCCCAGTCTTATTTGTGAAGAAGAAAGATGGGACATTGAGATTGTACATCGATTTCAGACAATTGAACAAAGTGACTAAAAAGAACAAGTATCCTTTGCCAAGGATCAATGATCTCTTTGATCAATTAAAGGATGCAAAGATATTCTCAAAGATTGATCTCAGGTCAGGATATCATCAATTAAGAATCATAGATGAAGACATCAGTAAGACTGCCTCTAGGACAAGGTATGGTCATTACGAATTCACAATGGTGGCATTTGGGTTATCAAATGCACCAGTTGTTTTTATGTGCTTGATGAATGGTGTTTTCTGGGAATACTTACACAAGTTTGTCATTGTATTTTTGGATGACATCCTTGTGTATTCCAAGTCAGAAGAAGAACATGAGCATCATTTGAGAATGGTGTTACAAGTACTAAGAGAGCACTAGTTGTATGTCATATTGAGAAAGTGTTCATTTTATCAAAACAGAATCCACTATTTGGGGCATATCATATCCAAAGAAGGGATAGCAGTGGACCCTAAAAATATCAAGACCATTCAAGGGTGGACAACACCTAGGAATGTGAAAGAAGTTAGATCCTTCATGGGTCTAGCTAGATACTAACAAAGATTCATTGCAGGGTTTTCGATAATTGCTCACCCAATCACTTCCTTGCAAAGGAAGGGGGTGAATTTTCAATGGACAACAGAGTGTGAAAAGAGTTTCCAACAATTGAAGCAACTATTAACCAATGCTCCAATTCTCAGGATTTCTGATCCGAATGAATATTTCGTGGTTTGCATATATGCATGCAAAGAAGGACTTGGTGGAGTCCTTAGTCAAAATGGATTTGTGATATGTTTCGAGTCCAAAAAATTGAAAGAGCATGAAAGGATCTATGCCAGTCATGATTTGGAGTTGGAAGCCATAGTGCATGTCTTGAAAAAGTGGAGGCACTACCTCATGGGAAAGAGGTTTGAGCTGAGAACAGACCATAATGGATTGAAATATTTGCTTTATCAACCAACTTTGAATGCTAGGCAGAGAATATGGTTGGAATTCCTCTATGAGTATGAATTTTATATTAAGCACATCAAAGGAAAGGAGAAAAAAGTGGTGGATGCACTCAGCAGGAGAGTGCATGAATTGCATGTTACGACCATTAGCATGTATCATACTGACCTTAAAGGAAGAATTTATGAGGCTACAAAATCTTATTTGCATTACATGGAATTGGTAACAAAATTGCAGCAAGGAAAAATGAAGCAGAAAGTTGAAGATTATGAATTGGGAATTGATGGAATTCTCTTATACAAGAACATAATTTATGTACCCAATTATCTTGAATTAAGGAGTATGGTTTTAAAATAAATGCATAATGTACCTTATGTTGCACACCCAGGATATCAGAAAATAGTTTCAGCAGTCAAGAGCCAATATTATTGGCCAAGCATGAAAAAGGAGATTGTTGAGTACATTGTTAAATGCTTGGATTGTCAGAGGGTCAAGGCTGAGAATAGACACCCAACTGGGTTGTTGCAGCCATTACCCATTCCTTAGTGGAAGTGGGAAGTGGTGACAATGGATTTCATCACCCAATTACCCATAACAAGCAAGCAGCATGATGCTATCATGGTGGTGGTGGACAAGCTTACTAAAGCTTCCCATTTCATTCCTATGAAGGTTACTCACAAGGAAACCAATGTTGTTGATATCTATATGAGGGAAGTGACACACTTGCATGGAATACCCAAGACAATTGTGTCTGACAGAGACCCAAAATTTACCTCAAAGTTCTGGAAGGGGTTATTCAAAGGGTTCAGAGAAAATATGAACTTCAACACAACTTATCATCCCGAGTCTGATGGGAAAACAGAGAGAGTGAACAAAGTGATAGAAGATATGTTAAGGATGCATGCCATGGACAAACCATTTAAATGTGAATATTATCTACACCTGGTAGAATTTTCCTATAACAATGGGTATCATGCATCACTAAAGATGAGCCCATTTGAGGCACTTTATGGAAGAAAGTACAACACACTAGTAGATTGAGACAACCCAGCTGACAGAGTAGTGATTGGGCCAGAGTTGCTCAGAGAAATGCAAGAGAAAATGATGAAGATTAAACAGAATTTAAAGGTTGCCCAAGACAGGCAACAAAACTACGCTGACAAGAATAGAACTCACAGGGAATTTAAAGTGGGTGATCATGTTTTCTTCAAGGTGAAGACCAACAAAAGTTCCCTGGAGTTGGGAAACTGTTCGAAGTTGGCAGCCAGATATTGTGGGTTGTTTGAAATCTTAGAGAGGATTGGTTTAGTAGCTTATATGATTTCATTTCTTGGATATATGTCTATACATAATGTATTCCATGTATCATTTCTTAAAAAATATATACCTGATGTTAATCATGTTATTGATTGGAATGTGATTCAAGTGGAGAAAGAAAACGTTTTTCAAGTGCATCCGGTACACATTTTGGACTGTAAAATCAAACATCTCTAGAATCGAACCATAGGGTTGGTAAAGGTCCAACGGACCTAGTACGGTCCTGAGGACGCAACTTGGGAGCATGAAGATGTTATGCGGGAAGAATACCCACATCTTTTTGAAGATTTTGAAAATCTTGCTAATGTTATGTAAATGAGTTGCACTGAGGACAGTGCAAAAATAAAGGGAGGGTATTCTAATACCCCAAGGCCAAGCCCCTGTTGAATTGTAATGATGTTTAATTATGTTTATAGGATGGTGAGCCAAATGTTTATAAATTGGAAGGCTTATGTGTTTATTAGGCCGGAGAGCATAGATTCTAAGGCCAATGAGCTTGATTTTGTATTTATAATTATGCATATCATTAATAAAAATACATCGTTGCGTGTAGACCGACCATGAAGAAAGAGTTATGGGGGACTAAGCTCCACTGGAAAGGGAAGGAGAAGGGGAATGTGAGACTAGGAAGTAGGGGCTAATCTTGCGAGCTTAACCCAAGGGAATATTATAATGTATTTCCTAAATTATTAAGGTTTGGGAAATAAACCTTGTTATCATAAGTTCCTTTGGGGAGAGGAACGAGCTCCTGGATATCCAAGTGTCATCCAAGACACATGCAGATTTATGTGGGAAATTCCATCGTTCTGGGCGTTCGCAGTCATTCTTTCCATCTTTCCTCACGATTTCGCCCTCACCATTATGACCATTCTCGCCATCATTTGCACCCATTCACTCATGCACTGAGCAGGATGTAGTCAACCAATTCCACCATTATTGAACCCTTTTCCATTGTGAACCTCTATAAATTGTTTTGTCGTCCCTTGCCTGACCTGATTTTACTACTATGGTTTCCTGGTTGATTTAAGAGCTGGAAAGAAGCAGGTTGTCAAGCATGTGGTTTGAAGTGGCGGGTTGTCAAGCCCGTGGATTGAAGAAGCAGGTTGTTAGGCCTATGAGAAACTCTCTCCACGTGAAAAAGGTTGTTGGAGAAGTGATTTTTCCTGGAGGGAGTCTAGCAACAGCTACAAAGCTCTGAGAATTTTTGATATGGCCTGTTGTTGAATCCTTGGAAGGGAAGTGGAGCAGTCGATGGACTGTGGAACAATGAAGGTGTATATTCTCGAGATAGGACAAGCATGTGGGGAATGAGAGTCTATGAACGGTGGGCATAAGTAATATTCTTGGAGGGAATCCTTCCTGTTGCATTGTGCATTTTTCCGTAGTCTCGACCTAGCCTAGGATTTCCTTTACCCTGGGTGGAGTTTAGTCCCAGCTCGGTGGTGACCCACTGTTGATAGCTTGGAGCAGTGTGGTCTAAGGCTGGGAGGTTTGTGGAAGGTCTACACGCAGTCGGTGGTCTTCTCATAAAAAGATAAGTACCAATTCTATGTTAATTGTTTGTTTTGTATCTTGCATATGTGTTACAATGTTATGAGTATTGCTTGTATATTTTGCATGTATGTATTTATAGTTGCTTTTGCATAAATATGTGTATGAACAAAATGTCTATCTCTGTTTAAATTTGCATTAGATATATATATGTATATCAGAGCATGATAGTTTCAAGTGGATGGTTGGGTATGTTCAAAGCACTTTTGGTTTTGAAGTACTAGTGAGTCCCCGACCGAGGCGGCCAAGGAACATTACACTCCCTATGCTACATGTCAATATATTAGTCGGATTCTTTAATAGTAAGTTGAGGTTAAGATATAATTTTTCGTTTTGAAATTATCAAAACTTAACGAACGTTGTTCTCTTCTATGCTACCTCTCAATAATATGAGAGATATGCTATGCTAATTTATAAATAATAATTTATTTGGTTGAATTCTATGAAAATAAATGCAAATTTAACGAACATCGCTCTCTACTATGCTCCTTATCAAAAAATAACAGTTTATTTTGATGGGATCATAAGAAAGTAAGTACAGATATATTTTTTTGTTTTGCAAGTTTCAAAACTGGTTGAGTTCATATTTATCTTTTATTATACCTGCATCAGGTAGGAGGATATATAGGGATCGGTGACAAGTCAAATTTCTTTGAGGCTGGGCGTGTTTTAGCTATTAAAATTTTGATAATATTTTACATATATTTTGTATATATTAAATTTATTTTTTTAAATGAAAAGGTAATGTTGAAATTTAAAATTTTATAATAAATTGAATTTTTTTTTAAAAGATATATAGGTTTTTCATGTATTTTAAAGAATAAATGGTTATTGATGTCCTCAAGTAAATTAATTTTTTTAATTATTAAAAATTTTATAATACTTTACATATATTTTATATTAAATTGATTTTTTTTAAATAAAAAAATAATTTTGAAATCCAAAATTTTTAGTTTTTCATGGATAGAAACTTTTGATTTGACAATTTTTCTCTAATTTAACAATTATTTGTCAAATAATTAAAATTAATTTAAAAATATAAAATTTCTAAAATATGATATGGATCCACATAGTATTTATGGACTTATCTATGTTTTAAATAAGGTAATTAAAAAAGTATTGAGTATTGATGGACTGTACTTAAAAAAATATTTGGTATTGATGAACTGTATTTAAAGAAGTATGTTCTAAACGTTCTACAAAATGAATGTTTTGAGGCAACTTTTTAGGTGAACATTTGTCCAAAATCTGGTAAGAAATTGTTAGACCCTCAAATTTGAATGATTATTTCTGTATAATCCTAATGTTTTAGGGGTTTTTCAGCATGATAAATCCATTTGTGCATTCAAAAATGGATTTTAAACAACAAAAAATAGAGATTTGATGGACCAAATCTTGTTACATAAATTCAAACTAAATCACATTTTTTTTTTGTTTAAATTGTATTTCTAAATGTATAAATTGTTGTTTAAATTGTATTTCTAAATGTATAAATTCTTAGACTATAGAGTTAACCATTCTTAGACTATAGACTTAATCACTTAAATATGCATATTCAACAACTCAATTTTCTATTGTTTAAATTGCATTTCTAAATGTATAAATTGTGATGATTATATATATTATAGACTTAACCACTCAAATCTGCAGATTCAACAATTTCTAATTAGATTTCAAATAAAATTGAACAAAAAATATCCCTACAAAAAGAAAAAAGAAAAAAGAAAAAAAAAATATAATAAATTTAAAGAACAACTTAATAAAACTATATACAACATACAACATGAACACAACTGCTATAAAAAATAACTAACATAATAAAAACACAATTTTCAAAATATTAAACAAGTATTACACTCATTGTAGATTAAAAAGTGAACTAAGTAAATATTTTACAACTAACAAAATAACAACAAAATTAATTACAACCATAGTACAGAGCCGCCTTCTACATACCAACATCCACAAATTATCCACTCATACAAATCTGCGCGTCATACGTGACCTGTAAAAGGATGTGATATCTGTAGACTTGAAACCGCGGACAGTCCATATAAAGCGTTGAACCCAAATAGAGTAAATTGTGAACGGTACACAACTCCAAATATATTTAGCCTACTTTAAGTAATACGTAATCTTTGTCAAGCGAAGGAAATGGAAAAATGGAGGGAATTTAATTACATGTTGGTTCCCATAAGTGAGTTTTAATTGCCATTGTATTTTGTAATGTGGGTTCTGTATAGGTTAATATATTTATTGTATGACAGATATGAATTTAGTGTAAGACAACCTTGATATTTGTGCGAATTTTGTTGAACTAACACAAATATTCCTCCACTAAAGCTTCATAGTACATAATTTTGTTTCGAATGTTTCAAAAAACTCATGTGAAAGGTCTTTCTTTTGTCAAACAATTCCTTAAAATTATTCTACTTGTCTTTTACTTTAAAAGTAAAAAAATAAAAATGCCATGTATCATCACCCTGCATTCCATGCTTGGAATTTTAAGTCCAATAAATCTTTCAATAGAGAATTGTTTTCGTTAATGTATGTCATAACCCATGGGTATTAAAGAATGCTTCCAATTAAACTTTTCAAGAACCATATTGGTCCATGTAATTTTATAAATCCTTTGAAAAAGTCCATTCTCCTACACACACATATATATATATATATTAATTATGCAATCAAGGTAAATATATTAAACTCGAATGCAACTTAGATTTTGTTAAAAGTTTGCACTTTTCATAGAACAATCGCACAGATAGATACCACAATGGAAATATGTCTCTCTCTAAAATTTGTTTCAAATGAGGTGCGTTCGATCACCTGCACTCTCTAATATTAAAACATCTCTCTCTAAGAATTGAACGAGATGAGACCGTTCGATCAACCACACTCTCTATAGTTACAAAGGACGTGAGGTGAGACGGGTTGTAATAACAAGTATATATAGCTTATTAAATAATAAATAAACAAAATAATAAATTGTTAAGTAAAAGGGATGACTGAGAAAAAAACCATGATATTTTTTTAAACTTGTATGATTTTATAATACAAGAGATATGATTTTGCAATCTATACAACTTTATTTTTCAGTGTTACAATGGGTAGAATGAATCACCACACACATTTATTGTTTAGTGAATTTGTACACTCCTTAAAACGATTGGCATCATCCAATCTTTAGTTTTATTCCATAGTATCATCACATTTACAACAACTTTACTAAATCCAATCCCCACTCCCAACTTCAATGAAATTAATGATACATGTTCATCCACAAGACTTAATCATCCTTGGGTAAACACCTACCACTACCATTATTTTGGGCATGCTTTTAAATTTTTTTACATGCTTGTAGAGGAAAACCACATAAACACTTGTTCTTTTGAAATGAAGTAGCATTGAAACTGTCAAACCTTTTTCCTATTGGGATTCTCCCACACAGTCTATTAGATGAAACATCCAAAGACATCAACATGGTTAAATTAGAAAGCTCTTGAGGAATCTCTCCACTCAAATTATTTTTGGCCAAATCTAGTTGCTCCAATGTAGATATCTTAGCAATGGATGTAGGGATATGCCCTTCCAACAAGTTTCCTGATAAATTCAACAATTGCAGGTTGCTCAAATTTCCTATGCTTGGAGGTATTTCTCCCATGAGATTATTGTTAGACAAGTCAAATATTGTGTTTGTAGCTAACACATATTCAAGAGTATACTCAAATCCTTTGATGGTAATATCCACACCCTCATAGAGTGTATTACCATTGAGTTGGGAAGATCTGGTTCTAAATCCTTGAAGCCTCTCAAGATTATATGGTATTCTTCCACTAATTCTATTGTTGGATAAATCCAAGATTTGCAATTGAGTAAGATTGGTGATGCTTGAAGGAATATCACCGTGAAGCTTATTATAACCAACACTTAAAACTCTCAACTCTTGAAAATATGCAAGGTACCCAGGCAGGTGACTCGTGAATTCATTTTTGCTTAAATCTAATAGTTGAAGTTTAGTACATTGGGCCAAAGATGCAGGCAAAGTCCCAGAGAAGTTATTAGAATACATAGAGAGAACTTCCATAGAAACTGGAAATTCGAGGTCTAGATTTCCACTAAGTTTGTTCTCAGACACCTCCAACTTCTGCAACACAATGCATTTACTTAAAGTTGACGGTATTGTCCCTGACAAGAAATTGCATTGCAATGATAAATTCCTCATATATTTGCAATTGCCTAGAGATGAAGGAATATTTCCATTCAAATTGTTTTTGGACAAATCTAAGACTTCTAATTGCACACATTTACCAATACCATGAGGGATTGGTCCATTTAAATTGTTTTTCGATATATCTAATTGTTGAAGTGAAACCAAATCACTGATACTTTCAAGAATGCTACTGGAAATGTTGTTTGAGTTCAAAAACAATTTTCTAAGAGATTTAAGTTTTCCTATACCTTTTGGAATTGCATATGTAAAATTGTTGGTATCTAAGTAAAGTTGTTCAAGATTCTTCAAATTGGTGATGCCCTCAGGTATTCTACCACTTAGCTTGTTTGTACCAAGATTAAGGAAGGTCAACTCACTCAATTTCCTGATACTTTTAGGTATACCACCACTGAAAGCATTTGCACCAAGATTTAGGTAAGTAAGTTGACTCAAATTTCCAATGGCTTCAGGTATGTTACCCGTCATAATATTGTGAACAAGACTTAAGGTGGAGATGGGAAGCTGGAATATACTCATAGGCAGGGAGCCCTGAATTCTGTTGACTTCTAAATCTAACCATTGAAGATTGCTGCAGTTTCCTATTTCAGAAGGGATAGAACCTGAAATATTAGATGGACCATAAATGGACAATTGAATAAGCTCTCTCAAATTACCAAATTGAGGTGGTATACTACCTGATAATGCTCCATTGTCTCCCAAAAATAAAACAGTAAGGAAAGAGCAGTTTCCCAGTGATGTCGGAATTGCATTCTCCAACTTGTTTGATTGTAGATACAGGAACTGTAAATTTCGCAGCAAGCCCAGTTCAGCCGGAATTCTTCCACTCAAATTGTTGTGAGAAAAAGCGATATATGATAGCTGAGTACAGTTGATGAGAAGGGGAGGGATTTGACCACTTAGTGAGTTGCCTTCCAAGTATAGAAAAGATAAATTTCTGATCATACCCAAAACGGAAGGGATTGGACCAGAGAGATTGTTGTATCCAATGGACAACATTTGAAGTGAAGTGCAGTTGCTCATAGAAGTTGGAATACTTCCACCAAGATTATTGTTGGTCAACTGGAGCTGTTTCAACTTGACTAGACGACTGAATTCTGTTGGTATAGTCCCGGCCAAGCTGTTCATTGAAAGTCTGATCCATTGAAGGCGTGTACAATTACACAGCGATTTTGGAATATAACCCAGGAGCAAATTAAAACTGAGGTCAAGTATTCCCAGCGCCTTTAGCTGCCCAAACTCCGGTGGAATTCTTCCTGTCAAATTATTCACAGAAAGATTAAGAGCGTGTAGTAATGACAGGCTACCAAGAGATGGTGAAAGGCTTCCTTGCAATCCCAATCCAGGAAGTATTATGGAAACCACTCGTTTAGTGCGCTTTCTGCACCAAATGCCATTCCAGGAGCACACGTTATCGGAGTTTTCTGCGGTCCAGTTAAGTAGCGATCCATATGGATCGGATCTGATCACATTTCTGAATGACAAAAGGGCTTCTGTGTCCCTTCTATCGTGAGCGTCCATGGATGCTGATGTGAATTCAGCGTGCGCCAGATTGCCTCCTCTCTTCAAAACAAAACCAAGGGGTTGAAGAGAAGTACTTCCACCAGGCATGCTGTCAAACAGATGATCATTGTATAAACCATCTTCGAGGTGAATATGCGAGGAGTCACTAATAGTATCTGCCCTTAATGCAGTTGCGATGATCACAGAGAAGAAAAGCATCGACCTAACAACTTGATCCATGTCTCTCTCCTGCCCAAACTGCAACGTCCGTAATGCCTTGCCTTGGACAATGAGCCCTCTTCTTTGCTATGATATGCTATGTTTCCATAAATACAGCAAAGTCATTGAACGATGCAAAGTGGAAAAACCCTAATAATTCAATTGGGAAAGTTATGCAAAACGCCTCTCATGGATTGCAATAGAAAAGTGATAAAAGTCGCTGTATAAACGTGGCATACAACAAAGTTGTGGAAAATCATTAAAAGTATTTGGAATTTTGGTGGGAGCAATTCACTCAAGTCCACCACGTGTTTGACAATGTATCGTAGGGAGGAGGAAGTCACCATTATTGAGAGTGCACCAAGAAAGTCGCCATTATTGAGTAGAAAACAGAGGTAAACGATTCCATTTGGAAGGTTCTTTGCTACCTGTCGATATAACTCCATACAATGCCATCAATGGACAGCATGCAGAGTAAATTTCAAAAAGTCATACAACTCGCCGTATTCAGCGGGACACCGAGCTGAACAAATTGCAATGCCATCAATGGACAGCATGCAGAGTAAATTTCAAAAAGTCATACAACTCGCCGTATTCAGCGGGACACCGAGCTGAACAAATTGCAAAACCTCATTAGCTGTATCTGGAATTTCGGTGGGTAGCAACACACTCAATACCTCCACTTCTTTGACAATGCACCATTATTCATACAGACGATGAATATGGGAGGATTTTGGCTTGTAAGTTGTAGTGAGTGGGGACATAGTGATATGAAAGTTGCGGAAACTCATCAGCTATATATTTTTGAATTTCGTTTTACTTGGTATTGACGGGATACACTGGTAATTAAAGTCATACTGATATGGACAGGATGCAGAGTAAGTTACACAGAGTCCTACAAATCGCCGTATTTACCGGAACACCGATGGGAGCAAATTGCCGTATTGACCGGGACATACTGGTGAACAATGTTGTATTGAAAGGGACATACGAATGAAGAAAGATTTCCATCCAGTTGTATTGAGTGGGACATAGGTAGAAGAAAGTGGCTAGCAGTATCCAACTTGCTATGCAGTATTGAGTATTGAATGATGCGGTAGATGGTATATAAGTTGTTGTTCAAAGTGGCGAGCAGTATCCAACTTGCTGCTCAGTATTGAATGCTGGGGCAGGTGGAATATAGGCTTGCCATAGCATTCAATGCTAAAAAGTAGGTTTGATATTGGTTGTCTAAGAATGATGACCTATATTCCACTTGCTCCAGCATTCAATGCTGCATAGCAGGCTGGATATTGGTTATCCAAGAAAGTTGCAGAAATCCTGATTTTTATTTGGAATCTGGTTGACCCTGGATATGATGTGGAAATTAGGTTCTAAACTTGCAAAAGATGAAACACCGGGTAAACTCTATTTTTGGATGGTAAGTTGTGTAGACTGTACTATAGTGGTAGAAATCTATCTACCTAAATTTGTAATAGAGTTTAAATTTAAAATAGGTAGAGTATATATATCTCCATAAATTTTAACAATAAAAGTGTTGAGTAAAAAGAATCCCTTATCCCACATAAACAGTGACCTTAAAATTATTTGATTTTAATTTTATTTAATAATAATAAAACATTGCTAATAAAATTTAAAATTTTATTAATAAACATTATTATATAAATGATCAATAAATACGTTGCTACAACTTACTTAATACATGATATATTAACTTTTACCTCATTCAATCTAAAGTTATTTAAATCTCATGATGTAAAACTTAACATACACACCATTAAATACTTTGTAGGGAGTACTTATATCTCTAAAATACATTACCCTCATTAAATGAACCTCATTAAATGAAAGCAACTGCATGAAAATAGTTTAAAATATGGGATGATATCATAAACCTCTTAACCCCTCAATAAATTGAAAGCAAATGTATGAAAATAGTTATTTTTTATTTAAAAAAATAAAATAGTAATTCTTTTTATATTTAATATTTTTATTTTATATAGTGTGGGATAAGAGGTATTCATAATTTTTTTTTTTTAATAAAATCAATTTATGGTAAAAAGTTAGAGTTTCCATTTCTGTGATAAAAACTTTGTCCCTGAATATTTTAACCAATCTTAAAGCAACTTTTCAATCTTAATTAAAAAAAAACAATTAAAACATGTGAAACTTTGACTAAACTTTTTTTATCAAAAATAAATTGATAAGAGATATTCATATTGTTTTTTTTTTAAATAAAATCTATTTATATTAAAAAGTTAGAGTTTCATTTTTGTGATAAAAACTTTGCCCTTAACCAATCTTAAAACAACCTTGCAATCTTAAAACAAACTAAATGATCGGTTTTATTAAAAAAAACAATTAAAACATATGAAATTTTGACTAATATTTTTTAATAAAAAATGAATTGATTTGAGTGGCTCATGGTTATGCCACTTTATATATCACAATAACATTGATTTGAGTGGCTCATAGTTATGCCACTTTATATATCATATGTTATTTTTGTTATAGATAACTTTCTTTTTACTAATTTTATGTTTCGTGTTTATTAATTTGACAAACATTATTAATCCAATGTCAAAGGATCATTGATTGCCCATTAGCTTGACTGGTTATACCAAGTGTATAATGCATGTTGGAGTCTCTCATCAACAACGGAAAGAAGTCGGGGCAACAATGGCGCTGTCATGGCGAACCAGGCGACCAGGGTTCGGCCGATTGAGCCCCTCTGAGATTACTTAGACTTACAGAGATTCTTTCCCAATCCTGCATCTTAGCCTCCTGTCGGAATCCGGTTTCCCTCTACGGCATTCAGTCACCTTGCTTACCTGAGAGACCTGTGCTTTTTTGTATGTATAAGTCTTCTGCTTACCGGTGATAGCTGTACACTCCATCAGTATAGTATATTGTCTGCTAGCGAAGCGTATTTTCTCTTGTCTCTAGCATCGAAAGGGACTGGTCCTTTTCATCATTGCATTGAACCGTGCCCTACAGACCTTCTTCTACAACGACCTCTCATCGAACCTCCCCTCCTTCCTACTCTAGTCCTAAATACGACTCCTAAATACGACTTTTCAGTGGACCTACAGCGGTCCCCAGCCCTTATTTTAATGGACTCTCTGACCAATGCTCTCATGCACCCCTCTAACGAACTTATCTAGAAACAAGCCGGTATTTTCGACCAGGTTGATTCTCTGGAAAAGACCAGCTGTGCAGCTGTGCAAGACACCCATCCACTGACATCTGCCCCTCTCCCGAGATCCTCTCACCCCGCTTCTGACAGGTCCCTTCAAAACTGCTCAAACAGACCTTCCTCTCCATATGCTCTTAGAGTCCCTTCAGTCCCTCCTCGAGTGGTCTCCAATAGCCGCAGGGTATGGAAATCAAACAAAAATGACAGAAGGCTAACTTTGGGTGATGGAGTGGGTCTAGAAGACCTCGTTAAGATGTCTATCAATGCCCTGGTTGGCCGCATCTCATACAAAAGTATGAGCCCACAACCTCTAGAAGACTGGATAAAATCTCAATGGTCTCCGATCTTGGGTTACTGTCCTGAAATCTTGTATCTCAAAAAGGGTTGGCTCGGCTTCCTCTGCAGATCTCTTGAAGATGCCTCTCGGCTTCTATCCACCTTTTGGGTCATTGGAGGAAGTAGTATCATGCTCAAGCGCTGGCGACTGGCCTTCAACCCAGACATAGATTACTTCCACCACAGACACCTTTGGGTTTTGCTTCCGGGCGTTCCACTCCACTTCTAGAACAATGAAGCCATCAGAGGGATTGGTGACTCGCTGGGCAAGTTCATTGCCTTCGACTCTCTGTCCCTCAATGGCCCTTCGAGGAAGGTGGGCAAGGTATTGGTGGAGATAGATATTTCAGCTGGACTGCCAGAAAATCTGGAGATCGTTTGGAGAGGACGCAAGACGCTACAGACACTTGACTACCTCGGACTTCCCTTCAGATGCAATCTTTGCCGAGAAACTGGACATCTACGCCGCTCTTGCCCTGGTAAGTTTTGGAACAAACCCACTGAGGAAGATGACCTACATCTAAACCCCCCTGACTACATGGACGTTGATCCTGCACTTGAGTCTTTTCACTCGCTCCCTGACCCACCCTCCCCCCCCCCACCTGGTCAGCCAGAGCCTCTGACTACCAAACTTTACCTTCATTGCCCCTCTCTCTATAACTCCCTTACAGATGCCGAAAATACTACCATCAATCGCACATCGCCAATCTCGACCCCCCCTTCTACCTCCTTCTCTCCCGAAATTGATGTGTCGAACCAGCCCTCCCCTCCTGCGCAGACTCCTCTCTACAGCTCCCTACAACCGACTATCGATACTGCTCGACCCCTTATCTCATCTCCCCCCACACTTCCCCTGACCTCCCAACCGCCCAGTCTTTACAACTCATCTTCCCTTTTGCACCCTATCCCTCCATCCTTATCGGCCGACCACCTTAGTGCTCCCTCCCATACCGCCATCTCTACAGATTCGCTTCAGTTTCTCCCTGGCATGGGTCAGCCTTTTGATAGTGAAGACTCCCTGCTGCCTGATACGAGTCCTTTGACCTCTCCACCCTTTAATCTGGACACTGTTACTTTGTTACCTATTTATCGTGGCAATGAACTCATCACTCAATCCCCGGACGCTGGTACTTCATCTACCTCTCATACCGACAAAGATCAAAAATCTTTTACATGGTCTCGTGGTCTGGGAGCGGAACTCTCTCCACTACAAACACGGAGCTCCAGAAGAAAGAAGGGGACACTTATATCTCATCAAGCTACTCCGATCGAACCTGCACCAGAAGGAAAGGCCCTTAGAGCAATGAAGGCCATTGCTTGTTCCAAATAATGATTGTGCTATCTTTAAACACACGAGGAATCAGAGGCATCCTCAAATCTGCATCCTTCCGTAATCTTCTCGAACACACCAATCCGGACGTCACTTTTCTACAGGAGACTCTCACGTCTGAGCAAAAGTCCAGAGCGTTCTTGCTCTCCTTCCGTCCTACTTGGGTCTCTGTGGCTGTTAGCGCCCTGGGAAAATCAGGCGGCCTGTTAGTGGCATGGGACCTAGGTATCCTCGACTTGACCCCCTACCTGACTTGCGGTGGAATTTTGTTGTTGGGTCAATGCTTGGCTACCAACCAAGACCTGACGTTTTTAAATGTATATGGTCCCTGCCTTGATAAACTACCTTTCTGGACTCTTCTTGCAAACAGTGGGATTCTGTCCATCCCCAACCTCATCCTGGGAGGTGACTTAAACATCACTCTATCGGCGGATGAACACTGGGGCGGACTCCCCTTGCTTGGACCAAGCTCAACTTTTTTCAGAGACCTTTTCCTTACCAATAACCTCATGGATATCTTGCCTTCCAGACTTATTCCCACCTGGCGTAACGGGAGATCTAGGACTGAAGCCATTGCTAGAAGACTTGATCGATTTTTAATCTCAGACAGTTACATGTCCTCCACAGCCTCCCCAACCTCCTAGGTGGCGCTTCCCTATTTTTCAGACCATGCACCCATACTACTGAAGCTGGATTTTCTCCGCCAACATAAATCTATCCTTACAAATTCAATCACCACTGGCTCACATCTGCTGATTATTCTAATCTAGTGCACTCTGTCTGGACAGACCCATCTTTTCATTGTGAAACAAAGCCTCAATTGAGAATTGTTTGGAAGCTAAAGGTCCTTAAGACGCAATCTAAATCCTGGAGCAAGCGTTTAAGGGAGTCGGAGGCAGCTCTACTAATCAACTTAGAGTCTGAGATACACAACCTCATTCTACTCTCCTCTTCTGCCAATCTATCTTCAGAGGACGCCGATACTTTAAAGAGGCTTGAAAGGAACAGAGCTCACATACTGTGTGAAGAGGAAAAGCGATGGAGACTCCGAAGCCGAGCGACCTGGCTCAAGTGGGGGGATTCCAATACTAAATATTTCCACAGTATAGCAAACCACAATAGGATTAAAAAACAGATCTGGTCAATCCAAAGTGATTACGGTGAGACTCTCCGTGAACAAGACTCAATCAAAGAGGCAGCTGTCTCCTTCTTTGGTAAGCTATTCAAAGCCAACGAAAGTCATTTCTAGCCTGAAAAAGTGGCCACTACTAGTCTCTTTCCGAATTTGGTATCGGCTACTGAAGTGAACGATCTCTTCCGGCCTGTTACTCTGCCGGAGATCAAAGAGATTTTAACTCATTTCAAAAAAGAGAGAAGTCCAAGGCCAGACAGCTGGACTGTTGAATTCTTTACATTCTTCTTTGATCTCGTTGGGCCAGATCTCCTTCAGATGGTGGAGGATACCCACATCAATGGTAAGGTTCAGAAAAATCTCAACTCCACCTTCTTGGTATTGATCCCGAAGGAAAATCAACTAGACTCCTTCACTGACTTCAGACCTATATCCTTGTGTAACCTTATTTACAAAATTGTTTCAAAAGTTATATCAAACTGGATGAAACCGATTCTGGAAATAAGTCTATCGGCCAAGCAGCTCGGTTTTCTTAAAGGGAGAAGAATACACGATGCCATTGGGGCTGCCCACGAGAGCATCCACTCCATTAAACAGAAAAATATGAAGGTGTTGATTTTGAAAATTGATCTCAAAAAGGCTTTTGACAGCATCGATTGGGCTTTCTTGAGACTTGTCCTTCACTCAGTGGGCTTTGGCATCAAGTTCAAGGACTGGATAATGGCTTGCGTTACTAGTGCCAACTTTGCGGTGTTGATTAATGGGGAGGCTTCAAACTTCTTCAACGACGAACGGGGGCTCCGACAAGGATGCCCTCTTTCACCTTATCTCTTCATTCTTCTCATGGACAGCCTTAGTCTTCTCCTTGCAAAATCCATCTCCGAACACCGGATATCGGGTATAAAGGTATCAAGGTTCATCAAGATGGTACATCTTATGTTTATGGATGACATTCTCATAATGTCAAATGCTGATCTTCCGGAGTGGCTGGCGATTATGGAGGCACTTCAACTTTTTTGCTCAGCCACAGGTTTGTACATTAATCCTTTAAAATCCACTATACACTACTGGGGTATTTCAGAAGCTGAGATTATACTACTCAAAAACTCCATCCCTTTCACTTTTATTGATTTGAAGGATGGATTCATTTACCTGGGCTTTAGGCTGAAACCGGGAGTCTCCACATCTGCTGATTGGTACTGGTTAGTTGCTCTATTTGAGAGGAGAATTGGCCTCTGGTGCAATAAGTGGTTGTCCCTGGGTGGACGTCTCATTCTTGTCAAATCAGTTCTCGAAGGCCTCGTTGTCTACTGGATGACCCTCACCCGAATCCCTAACAAGATCATCATTTTGCTGCGTAGTCTCTCCTTTAATTTTTTGTGGAACGATCTCGCCGAAAAATGCCGGGTTCACCTGTGTAGCTGGAAGTTACTGGTTAGGCCCCGCAAAGCAAGGGGCTGGGGGCTCAAAAATCTCACCATTTTCAACACAGCGCTCTTAGCATGTACCTTCTGGAGAGCTGTCACTCATGACAACATCTGGCATCGAGTCATTATGGACAAGTATCTCGGTGCCATTCCGCTTCTTCCTTGGCTTTGGATGACCACTCATGAACAAGGTCGGGCTTCACCCTTCTGGAAGGGTCTGCTCTCCGCCTCGCCGGTGATTCTTCATTGGCTTCGGTGGAAGCCCGGATCAGGCACTGAGATTTCCCTTGGTAGGGACAAAATCCTTGGATTGGATAATCTCTCGATCCTCTCGCCTCAACTCAGATCCTTGCTTTCTTCGCAAAGTTTCTTTTTCCTGGCACAGATGAGAGGGGCAGCTTGCACCCTCCACCACCCTGACCATTGGCTACATAGTAGCACTCTTCAGCTACAGGGTCCCATGGCACTGGAATGGGATGCTTTTACCACTGCACTGAAATCAGTGGGTATCTCTCTCTGAAATTCGCATGACACTCTCCTGTGGGCCGGAGGTGATGGCTCGGGCATCCTTATAGTAAAAAACACTTATGCTGCCCTCATCCACACACAACCCATTGTTGCTGATCCTCCGTGGCATCACCAGATTTGGAATTGGCATATTCCTCTCAAGCTCCTACTTTTCTTTTGGCTTTCTGTGAAGGACAGGGCGCTCACTTGGGAGGCCCTTCGTAGGCGTGGCTGGCAGGGTCCTGGGATTTGTCCCCTTTGCAATCAAGCAACTGAAGACATACACCATCTCATGATTCACTGTACCTTCACTTCACACATCTGGACTCTCTTATCTCTGCAGTTCTCTCTCTCCCTGACCTGGAATGGCACCACTATTTCAAATTGTCTCTCATCTTGGTTATCGGACAAACTGGCTCCTCATCCACTGGTTGCACACGTTTGCTGGCAGACCTAGATTGAGAGGAACCATGTGATTTTTGAGGGTCGGACCCCCTCCTATCAAGAGGTCTTACACAAAGTTCTTTCCTCCTTCATCTGGCAACCGACCTCAGTAAAGGCCCTCCATTATAAAGCTTGTGATCATTCGCTGAAGGCTGGTGGTACTCTAGTCTTCTTTGATGGTGCAGCTCTACCTAACGGTCTCTGTTGTGGGGCTGGTGGAATGTTCAAGACACATTCTTCCTGAATCACAAAATGGTATTTAAACTGTGGTACGGGATCCAATAACAAAGCTGAGCTCATGGGCCTGTGGGCATCTCTCTACCTTGCCTCATGCTGGTCATTAAATCACCTTCTGGTCCTAGGAGACTCTCGAGTTATAATCAACTGGATCAACCAGAAATGCCAGCTACATTCTATACACATGGAGGGATGGAAACAACAAACAAAGGAGCTGGCTACTCTCTTCACCGATGTTCACTTCCAGTATTTTCCCAGGTATCATAATTCTGAGGCCGATGCCTTATCCAAAAGGGCACTAATTGCAGTTGTTGGGCGTCTCTCGGTTTTTCATTACGACAATGGTATTGAAAGCTCTATCACCACTATCAATCTGTTTGAATCATAGCGGCCTTATATCAGTTCATTCAGTTGAGATATAATGGACTATCATATTCATTCAAGCCTCTCCCCTCGATACAGTGGGTATAGTCCCGTCGCTCTTTCAGCATTGCTTCTGCACAGGATTTTGTAACAGTCTATTCTCATGATCATCAATATGCATGAAGCTTTGCTGCCGCACCAGGGATATGTTATCAGACTATTTTTATTGACCAGCACTGTGCACGTTTTATCAACAGCAGGTTAACTGCATTGTAAAAGAATTTATACATTATATAAATTTGAGTTAATTTTCTTCTTGGAAAAAAAAGTGTATAATGCATGTGAACATTAGTTTGACTTTTGATATCACACGGACACGAATACAAAGGCGTATATAACATAAAGTGAATTCTTACAATAGGTCCCGAACAAACTGTGTACCGATTACATTTCAAATATCACTTGTGAGTGTTTTGAACTTTTCTCATATTTTATTATAAAACTTATCAAAATGTTTTATAGTGAAGTGTTTATTAATTGTCATGTTTTTCTACGTTAAAGTGCAACAAATGTTTTATATGAAAAAAAACTTGCATTTACATAACATTGTAACAATTACATAACATTGTAACTTTCATTTTACACTTTTAATTAGATTTTTAAACATGTATATGAGATGGTTTGTTCTAAAATTAAAATTTAATTATTTATTTTTATATTGAAAAAATGGACATGAGACGCTCATGCCCATAAGATTTGAACTTGTAATTTGATGGGTACTAAACCCTACATAAATCAAATGCATTAGTAATTCAAATGCATTAGTAATTGTTTTCTCATCAAATTTGCTTATCAAATTTATTAGGCAAGTATGTCATCTAAAATGAAAATTTGTTCCCAGTGTGTCAACCTACTCAAACTTAATCGGAAACTATGTTTCACTACTCAAATTTAATCGGCAATTATGTTTCATTAGTTTATAGAGATGTATCTAAGATGGAATAATTCAAGCCTTAAATTTTTATTTTATACGTTATATTTTTATTTTATATTTGTAGTTATCAAACATTTTATTTTTATTTCATAATTGTTATGGTTCAAATCTTATGGGGACTAAACCCCACACAAACCAAATGCCATGGCAATTCTTTTCTCATAAAATTTTCTTATCAAATTTATTAGGCAAGTGTATCATCTAAAATGGAAATGTGTTCCTATGTGTCGACCTACTCAAATTTAATCGACAACTATGTTTCACTACTCAAATTTAATCGAAAACTATGTTTGATTAGTTTATGGAGATGCATCTAAGATGGAATAATTCAAGCCTTAAATTTTTCTTTTATACGTTATATTTTTATTTATATTTGTAGTTATCGAACATTTTATTTTTATTTCATAATTGTTATGGTTCAAATCTTATGGGGACTAAACCCCACACAAACCAGATGCACTCATGATTGTTTTCTCATCAAATTTGCTTATCAAATTTATTAGGCAAGTGTGTCATCTAAAATAGAAATGTGTTCCTAGTGTGTCGACCTACTCAAATTTAATCGACAACTATGTTTCATTAGTTTATGGAGATGCATAATTCAAGCGTTATATTTTTATTTTATACGCTATATTTTTATTTTATATTTGTAGTTATTGAACATTTATTTTTATTTCATAATTGTTATATATATATAATTTTTTTTGTGGTATTAATTTTGTTATATTAGAATGCAATAATTATGTACATAAAGTTATATATAGGAAATATTTTCATGTTTAAATTAATAGTGATTTTTATAAATGTTGAGTGACTTTATTGTTGTTAATTTGAATTGGGATTTGAATCTCGGGGTGTAGCGGTGAGATGGCATTGTCTAAAAACTAAGGTGATGTACCAGGTAGGTGTGGAGGGTGTGGAGGTCTACACTAGATCTCAAGTGGTGGGTAGCTTGGTCTTGTATTTGGGCTTGTCTTGAAATGTGCTTCACTTAGGTTATCACCTTAATTCTCAACTTCATTGCATTAAACAAATGAAGTACATTTCCATCTTTCAATTTTCTATCGTCCATCCCTCAATATGTGTCTGCATCTAGAGCATGCTTCTCAATTATTGCTAATTTAGAGCTATGATATGGTTTTTGTTAGATCAAGAAAAAATGTAATAACATACACCAAGGAATCTAATTAGTCTTATCTCCTATAGAAAGCACTAGATAAATCAACAAATTAGAGTGCAAAAAAATGAGACACCATTTTACGTGGTAAAACCCCAATGTGGGGAAACATCCACGAAAGATGGTCTTCTATTCTTAAGGTAAACTCTCCAATCTTACAATGTTTGGGCATCCCCACATATGCATTACCTCACACTACATTTCACCCACTTTCCCACCTAAAGGGCCTCCTACAATTACCATGGTGCATGTGGGATCAACCCTTTTTACAATATATAAAGTTATTGAAGAATAACTTTACAAAATGCCATGGCCATGTACATGAAACCACTAGGAAATCAATAACATGTTCTAACATTCCCCCTTAATGATGACTAAAGGGCTAGAATCACTTGAGTCGAGGAAGGAGTTGTGTTACATGCCAATATGAGATCTCACAAGTCTAATGATGCCTCATGGTGTGTACAAATGCCTCAGAATGATGTTCTCATAGTCATCATACTGACATGATATACAATAGTAAATGTGACCACTAGACAATCATTACATGATGGCTATAATTAACAAATTTACAATCCAAATATAGCATTATATTACATTCCCCTTTAATGAGAGCCCTTCGGTGGTATTGTTTGAGCCGTGGGTTGTGAACTTCATATTTATCTCTAATTTGATTAACAACTAATTCAGAATCCCCACTCACCAACAAATGGCATATTCCTAATTCTAAGGCCTTTTGGAGGCCTTGAACTAAGGTTTCATATTCATCCATATTATTAGTGTCAGGGGAATATAACCGAAAAGATAAAGAGATTGCCTTCCCCTTGGGATCACACAAAAGGACCCCAACCCTAGATTCGTGCTTGGATTTAGCACCAACAAAATCCATACTCCACACCATTTCTTCCAACTCAGAAGAAGAGACATGTTCATCTTCCTCAGATAACACAGTATATGTACCCATACCTATATCTTGAAAATACACATGTTTTGTATTGTAGGAAGAAGGTACAACTTGCTCTCGGTATTTTGGTTCCCTCCTAATGACAACTTCAACACCCTTATGGGGAAAGGTGAAGTGGGTTCCCTCCATGAAGTAATGACCCTTTTTTACTTTGGTGGACCACTCCCTCCCTAAAAGCATGTCATATGCTTCAGGTGTATTTGCTATGATCACGTTTATGAGCATGCTCACCTCTGGAACATGGTCATAAGTAATGGATAAGTCCTTGATGTAACCGATGGTTTCTATAGTCCTTGAATCCAAAGCTAACAGATATTTACATGGGCTTGTGCATTTAAGAGCAAGTCTTATCATGACTCGAAGGGGAATTACATTGTTCCTCGCTCCTATGTCAGTGACATAGTTATGGAGCACAAAATCAGAAACAAAAACCGAGATATAGAAAGGATGAACCCCATGGTCTAATTAAATAACAACATATGCTTCCCTAGGTTGAGAAGAGGACTCTTTGGAAAGAGGAACTCTCTATTCCATTCGTGGAGTAGGAGGTTCTTATAGCACATGTGAAAGGTTTTCAAACTGAGCAGGTGTTCTGAGAGCATCTAGTAATGTCATGTGGGCGGGGACCTTCATTAGATCTTCAAAAACATTGTAAGGTACCGATATTGGGAAGCAGGGTGGTGGATTATTAGGCAAGTTTACCTTATTTGGGGTCTAGGGAACCATGTTCCTTATAGGGGGAGGTAATCTACCATTCGCAAGAAGTTTTCCTTTTTCATTGTCCTTGGGATCAGCTTTGGCCTATTCCACCCCTTGCAGAGTGGTTTTAGGGGCATGACTCCTAGTTTTTGTAGCAAATCTTTTGAAAGCAAGAGGATCACCAGCGTAGGGAATAGAGTCTTCCATGTTAACTTGGTTGTTTTGGGAAGTGGAAGCAAGATTGTTTTTTACTGGAGGTAGAGCAGCTTTTCCATTTTTAGATAATTCCATGTATCATGTATACGACTAACAATACTCAGGATCATGGAAGTCTTGGAAAAAGTGACACCAATCCACTTCAACATCATGTTTCCTAGGAGGATGAGTAGGAGGGAAAGAAGGTCTTGGCCTCACGAAAGCAGAAAACTGCAAGTCATTCACCTTTCAATTAAGGGAAAGTATTTGGTTGTTCATGTTCATTAACAATTTGAGTGTTTCCAAACTTTCCCTTTCTTCAATCCTTGAAGTTTGGGCAAGTGGAGGTTCATATCGAGGACCCTCGTTTCGAGGTACCTCATTCTTAGGCCTCTCGTTAAAATGGGGTTGTGTTAAAGGTGAGGGAATCATACTGGATTCCTCCATGTTTCTTTCAATTTCCAGGGCACTAGTAGTGGCCGCATCTAAAGTTTGTATTGATTTATATTTCAATATATACTTTACATTTGGATTCATAGCGGTTATGTAATAATGGAACAAATTGTTCCCAGATGGTTGGGAAGCAGTTGGGATCCTATTCAAGGTTGAGGTAAAGTGTTGATTAAAATTCTGAATTTGCTCTCCCTCATGGATGGATATGGTTGTGAAATCCCTGAGTAGGGAAGCCACATCATCTGCCCCTTGGAAATGTTTCTTGAATTCTTGGATCATAGTGTCCCAATCTAGGATATTATCATTGGGAAGCAAGCGATACCATCTCGTTGCTTCACCCTCAAAGGTTCTTACAAAAATTCTAATGATGACATTGGGAATTGTTATGTCCATAAGCACTAATGCATCATAGAAGTTTTGTATATGTTATTCAGAACTCAATGTACCAATGCCACTGAAATTAGGAAGCCTATTTGGGGCATTCGTAGGCATGTCATGAAGAGGTCTAGTCAATCTCAAAGGAGTCTCAGGTTGCCATGGCATTTCCATCAGAATAACTATGGGAGGAACAACAACAGTTGTTGAAACGACGAGAGAAACAACCTGAGGATTAGTAACTGTTGTTGGATTGACTAAAGTTTTCTTTAGAAAGGGGCTTCGAATAGGATAAGAGGAAAAGGGTGAATCAGCTTGCACTACAGGGGTAATGAGTTTGCCTGGTTTCCCAGGTGTATGTGTCTCACTACTTGTTTTCTTTCACGAACTTTGACTTCTTGCATTCCTAAGGGACATTGTTTCCCTAGTATTAGGATACTTCCTCCCTGTCATCTTGAAAGGGGTTCAAGTAAGTACTTTGAGTACAAGAGATGTATCATGAACAATCCTACTCTTTCTAACATGATGTAGATTAACCCAACTATAAACAAAGCTTTGTTTTTGTTCTTCTCGAAGTGGAAAGTAAGGTATGACAGACTTATAACTTCTCACGTGAGTTTGAACAAGTAGAATATGAGACTGACAAGGTAAAGGGAAAGGAAAACTCGATGGTATTTATGGCTCCCAGATGCAACAAAAACTACAAGGGAACTGGACTATAACACGCACCAAAGAAAATTCCAAAGGGGTACTAAAAGACCTCGCCACAAAAATTTTGTCCACAAGTGGGAAAAGGACCACAAATAATTTGGATCCAATGCCCAATATAAGCTTGGGATACAAGCAAATCTAAATAGGTTTGCGAGATCCCTAGTATGATTGCCAGAAAAAGGTAGGTGTTATATGCAAAATATGTTTGTTGGGACAGATCCGACCTATCCATATATGAAGCTGGTTACAACCTCTTTGATAGCTCGAAACAAGGAAGATACTACCCACACCTCAAGTGGTCCATCGACTAAGGAGGTAATGAAGGGGGAAAAAGAGAGGTGAAAGACTTATGAGAAGTCTTTCTCAGGACCACCCACCCTGGGTGTTGTCCTCCCTCAGCTTCCTGGATGGCCAAAATGGCCTTTGGGGTGAAAATTATGGACAGTGGGATGAAAACAAGCTCATTGATTTTTAGGAAAATGAACTAAATAAAGAGAACAATGAGCTTTTCACTCCCTTAAAGAGTAGGAAAATGGCCCAAAATGGGTCCCCGGAGTAAATCAGTGTCTTGGGCAATTAACCAATGGATGCCTCAAGTAAAAAGGTGTGAAACAAGGGTGAAATGTGAGCTTAAAATCTACAACCAAGTCCTTTTAAATGGCTCTAAATTATGAACAACAAGTTGTGCGAAGCTTTTAAGACAAGAAAACAAGCCCAAAATGGCTTGATATCCCCCAGGGTGACTCGGGAAGTGATCTTGGAAAATTGTTAAATCAAAAGGGGGTTGTAAAAGTGGATGAAAAACCTTGTTACAAGTTGTTACAAATATTATATAAGGGAAAGTATCCACAACTTCAATTTTTGGTTCGAGAGTGAAAGGTGGACTGATGAAAGGTTGACTTTAAATGTATTTTATTGGTGATTTTTTTGTTTTTTAACACATGCCTTGGCCACCACACTGTTTTGAAGGTTATCTCGATCAGGAAAACACATCCTGGAACTATGCCAACCAGTATAACAAGAGTAGTTCTATAAGACCACGGTGGTTAGGTTGGAGAGTGCTCCATGCAGTTCAGAGAAGCATGGATTAGCCACTTCTCGTCGCTAGCACTTTCAGGCTCTTAAAGCTGCTTGTATGGAAGAAGGATACCTGCAAAAAGGAAGAGGCCCAGGACCCCCCTAAAGGAATTTTTAGCTGATCTTACCCAAGCAGAGTAGTATTCCAACCAAGCTAAGCTAATCAACTCCTTAATTGTGTGGTACTAAGGAAAGACCACTCGACTTGTACTAACTAGACAGCTTCTGAGGGGATCCTGATGAAGACTCCCTGGCTTTGACTCTTAGTATCCTACAAAATTGAAATTGCTTGAAATGAAACACCAGGCCATCCATGTGGTGAGTTCATGCCTTTCTTTCACAAGTGTGCCTCCTGGTTACTGAATTTGAAATCTATCTAAAATTATATACAAAAAACAAGTAAATAGATAGGTGACATATATGTCATGACTAAATAATATGTATATATATGTAGCTAAATAATATAAGTTTGTTTTGAGTGTATGGGGCGGACCCCTGAATTGTTTTCAAGTATTTTACAGCTTTTTGCATGTATTTAGCTTGCTGATTTTTATATGTCCCCTTTAGGGGCAACCACCTGTAAATTAGTGAATGAAAAATGATACAATGAAAATATGACAAGATTAACTAATTACAAGTAATGATTACACCATTCAACCCAAAGGAATGGGTTGAGTCTCTTTGCGAGCGGCAAGGCCACCATGTGCATGAAAGCCCCAACTAACTCCTTGTATGGGGATTGGAATTTTAGTGTTTGAAATTTAGAAATGGTTATGATTATCTATGCAAGTATAGATAAGATTTTATGAACATAAATTCACAAATACACTACTGAAGCTATCTATACAAACTAAGCATATCAACATTGGTATGTGTGGAATTTGTTTTTGGAATGAGTGCAAGTGATATATAAAGTGGATATGAGAGTGATTAGGTAGATTTACCAATCAAATTAGATGTTTTTCTTTATTGTCTTGCTGACCCATTTGCCTCAAACAGGTCTTTAGGTGGTCCCCAACTGCTTCGGAGAAGTAGAATAGGTGACCTGTTATGTCCTTGTAGGCAAACAATGAAATTTCAGTATTTATGTATGGAAAAACTGAATTAAATGTAACAGAAATTTGCACACAAAAGGTATATAACAACCAACTAAGATGGTTGTCCCGAGGTGGGAAATTGACCAAAATGACCAACTTTCCTATTTGGGACAACAAAGTTAATCATAGGAAAACATAACAGAAATATACATGAATGAAAAGAGAAAGAAAACAAGTATGAACAACCAACTAAGGGGCATATTTGAGGGTTGTCCTAAGGGGCCCTAGGACTCTCAACCACTAGCTAAGGTTGGAAACAATTGAATACTTCAGAAAATATGCACTAAAACACATCAAACAAGTTAAACCAAGTTGTTAGAAAATGAAAGAAAACAATTTAAACCCAAGGAAGCAAGAAGAAACACCTAGCTAACCAATCCCTCTTGGAGATAGATAACATAACAAGAATTTACTTCAACCTCTCAACCCTTAACCAACAAGTGACACATCCAACAACTAAAATCTAACAAGTATCACACACACAAAGAATCTTGGAAAATTTCAACAAAGCTTTGTTACTATATTCATCCTCCCCTTTTACAATGCTAACCCTCTTATTTATAAAGGAGAGGTGAAGGCTTAGGGTTAAGTCACAAGACACTTGTCACTTTTGGAAAAGTGACAAGTGGACCAAACCTAAAGTCTTTTTGTCTTTTTACAAAAAGTAACCTTATCCTAAAAGAGAATCTTATCCAAAAAGGAATCTTATCCAAAACGGATCAAATCAAATCTAATTTGACCTCTTAATTACAATGTATGCATATCAAAAAGTAAACCATGTAAGACTTCATATTACAAAAAGTCATTTTTCATAAATTCAAAAAACGAATATGCCACATCACCATTTTCTTTGGGATTTGTGCCATCCCAAAGGCTCTTTGACTGCTTCCATGTTTTGTATCTGTAGGTGAGGGGATTTAGGACAGTACCTGACCATCCATGGCTGTCGAATTCACTGGGATGAAGGCCCAAGGTGTGGGGAAATTGTTGAGCTGCTTCGGAGGGAAAGGGGCCTTTGGACTTTGGTCGTTGTAAGTAAGGAAATGCTCTCTTTTCAGGCACTTTTTAGACCTAACTATACCCCCCCTTTTCTTCCTATAAGATTCCTTGTGAGCTAGCTAAAGCATGGCTTCGATTTGGGCTTGCTTTGGTGAGGGGACTCCCTGGGCCTAAACCTTGAGAGGCTCTTCCCATGTAAAAAATTTCCACAAAACTATTCTTTATTGTGCCTATTTTGTAGATCTGTCTTCTACCTTTCTGCTTCCTTTCATTTGGTGCAAATATGACTCCGGATGAGTAATATATGGCCCTGGGAAGGTACGCTTAAGGAGCTGGTCGGGAGACTGATCAGGGAAAACCTTGTAATTGGGGAAGAATTATGGACTAGACACCATAATTTGCAGGCTTCTATAGGCCTGCATACCTGTAGCTGAAATGGGTTTTCCTCACTCGGCCCAATTTGGCCTCGGAGGCCCCCAATTAGGCCTCCTTCCGACGCATGTTTGTCGGGACAATAATGAGTCCATCTCACTCTAGGACACGCCACTGGAAATATGGGCTGAATTTACAAAGGTGAATTCCATGGATGCATTCTCGACTTCTCCTCAGTTGTTTCGACTATTCATGGGCGAAAATCCACCTCCGTATTGTGAAGTTATGGAATTATATTGTCCAGTAACTCT
>ML779614.1:918365-955357 GCA_009831015.1 Picea engelmannii | reverse complement strand
AAGGCTTCCTTGGTGCTAGGTAATAAAGAGATTCCATTCCTTGTCCTTCTTCTATGTGAGTAGCTTGTAGTTATTTTAACCTTGGACAATCATCAGTGGCATGATTATCTGTACATAATCCACAAACTTGAATTCTGTTTAAATGACATTCTCTTGGTGCATGCTTTTTTCTAAATATAGGACAATAGATGGCTAATACTTTATTTTGTTCTTCTTGCTTCTATTTAGCTTTCAATGTGTGAAGTTGTGAACCAAATGTGTTCATAATATCAGTTTTAAAGCTCTCAAACAGATTCCCTAATTCTGTTTTAGTAACACCATTGGAAATTGATTTTGTTGACTTTGTCACAATATCTCTTTGTCCTCGTCCTCTTTTATCTTTTCCTCTTGAGTATTTCTTACATAATTCAATGATTTTTGGGAAAGGAAGGTGAGAAATATCCCCTGCCCCCATTAAATTAAGAGCCTCCAAATTTTCATATGAAATTCCCTTCAAAAAGATAGTACGGATGACATCCAAAGGAAGATTAGATTGCTTAGATCTATGCATATTATAAAGAAATTTTTCTAGATATTCTTCTAAGCTTTCATCTTCACTTTGAGTCATTTTAAAGATATCTTCTTTAGAGTCTTTGGACTTACAATAAGGCTGATATTTAGTAAGAAATTTCTTTTTCATGTCTTCCCAGTATACTATGGTTGCTTCTCCCAACCCCATGAACCATTTTAATGCATATCCTCTCAAAGTTGCAGGAAATAAACAAAGTTTTTGAGCATCATTGGTATATCCATATGTTCTACAAACGATGTCAAATTCAAACATGAAAGAATCAGGGTCTTCAATAGTCAAGCCAAAGAAATTTGGAAGAACAGAGGGAGGAATAGTTTTCATTTTTATGTCATCTCCTAAAAGAGGTGGTGTATCAACTATAGGAAATGAAAATGTAGTATGTTCTTCATCCTCTTCTTCATCATTTCCTCTTGTCTCTTCTCGATGTGATTCTCTATCTTCTCATTCTTTCCTTACTCTTTCTTCGTTTCTTTTCCTTTCTAATTCCCTTTCCATTCTCTCCTTTTCTTGTCTATCATCTTCTGACATTTCAAAGAAGTTTTCTGTTGTACAGTCAGATATTTCTGTTGGAAAAAGAGGTTGTCCTATTTGTTCAAAAATAGTTTGTTTTTCTTTTTACTTTCATACAGAAGATATTTCCATTTGTGTTTGTTTCTTCTTTACTTCATAAGCCAATAGAACTTGCCTTTCTATGAGAGTTAACCTTTGTCCTGAACGTTGTTTTTCTTCCAATTCTTCCAAAGTAATTTTTCCAGCAGTTGGTGTGGTAGATTTGTATTTTTCAGTTGTAGATGTTCCTGCTCCTATAGATGGTGGATTAGTTTTGGGGGGGTTTTGTTTTAAAAATCCGCCTTTATCATCCCTAAGTTTAGACATAAAGAAACATAATTTAAAAATCACTTCTATGCTGTGTTTTTTTTATTTTATGAATATATAATTTTTTTATATCTCTAAATATGCCTCCCCGGCAACGGCGCCAAAATGTTAGGCTCCAATCTACTGATTTAAATTAGAGTACAAATGATTGTCAATCCGGTGTTTGTAAGACTTAGAGGCACGTCCAAAGTATATGGATTTAGAGATAGTTTTTATCTTTAATGGAGATAAACCAAAAACTATTCTAAGGATGAATGTGAAAGAGATTCTAAGCTTCTATTCAGAAGTCATATTCATAGATCTCATAATAGTAATCAACAATTGTTTTTCTAAAGTGTGGAAACAGTAAGCATTCAAGAGATGTTCGAACTAGTTCTAAAACCTATCAAATGTTAGAAGAACAAAACTCTTATTCAAGAGATGCATTCATTGTCTTCTTTCATTCATTCATTAACAACTATCATCAAATCAAATCAAAGTACTGAAAGCATAAATAACTCAAAAATCATTCATGACTATCTCAATGCTTGAAGGCAAACTACACATTGAATTCTCATTCAATAAATCATTCACAATATGAGTAAGGCTTGAAAACATTAAGCATGTAACTTAGCTATGAAATTAATCCAACTACAACAAAAACTCATCTACATAAATATCTGATCTAAAACATATACTTGAAAAAGAACACAAAGAAAGAGTGTACTAGTTTGGCAAAGGGGGCCCTCCAATGCTTCACTGGTACACTTGAGTTGACTCAGCTAAGAAAGATCTCCAACAGTATTCAAATCATCATATCATAAGAATTCATAGGAACAAAACACAGAGTTGATCTTCAAGAGTGCAAATCCAAAAGTTTCTTCATTCACATCAAGATTGTCTTACTAGTCTAGAATTAAGAGTATTTATACAAGAGTCTTAAAACTAAAAATGCTAATAAGTATCCTAAATATCATGATTAGATCCATAATATCCTAGGAGGGTTGAATGTCTCCTTTAGATCCAAAATATATGGTCAATTCCCACGAAAATCCAAAACTGTCCAAGATTTAAGGCTGAAACAGGGTATTTTCTGCTGAAGTGGCCCTGTTTGACCAGCGTTGACCAGACATCTGGAAGGCTCAGATTTCGAATATGATAGCTTTATCCATCCTTGTACATCAGGGAACATGAACCAACTCTTAGATTTCTCCCAGGTGTCCTGCAAGTATACAAACCACGGAGCTTTTATGGGATTTGGTCAAATCCTGTAATTTCTGATAAATTTTCAATTTTAATGCTAAAATTTAGAAAACTCAATTATTAAGCTAAAGAATGACAAATATACCTTGCATAGGATGTTTCATGGAAAATATGGAATGAAATTAAGGCAAAATGGATGGATAAAGAGGCAAAAATATGGTTTATAGAGCAAAATGGAAGCATAAAAATGGACTCAACACCCCCTGTGAACTTTTCCTTCCCATCGATATTGGTTATTTGGATGAGGGCCCATTCAATATGGGAGAATCCCAACACAAACCTTCGGTAGAAGTTGGAAAGTCCCAAGAATCTTTGAAGCTCAGTTAGTGTGGTCAAGGCTGGCCAGTAATTAATGACTTAGATCTTAGCTAGATCCACATGTACCCCATGCTCATCAACAATGTAGCCCAAGTATTGGACCTTTTTCATGCCAAAGGATCATTTTTCCAAGTTGGAATATAGCTTGTGCTACCACAGAGTGCCCAAAACCTGTTGGATGTGTTGCATGTGCTCCTCCCAAGTTTTTTTGAATATCAGGATGTCATCCAAATATACCACCACAAAAGCATTGGTGAAGGGTCTTAATACATCATCCATCAATCTCATGAAATTTGTTGGTTCATCTGGTAAGCCAAATGTCATGACCATCCATTTGAAGAGACCTTATTTAGATTTGAAATTTGTCTTCCATAAATCAGTTGGTTCGATGGGAACCTGGTGGTAGCCATACTTTAGGTAAATCTTGTTGAAGAAATCTTCCCCCTTGAGTTGGATAAGAAGGTCATCAATTCATGGAATTGGGTATTGGTTCTTGACTGTGATTTTGTTTAATGATCTATAATCAATGCAGAGCCGTCAAATCCCATCTTTCGTCTTCACCAGCATAATCGTCCTTCCGCAAGAGGAGGAGTTAGGTTGGATGTTCCCATTTTGAAGCAGCTCTTAGATCTAGCACTTGATTTTGTCATCTTCCATCAACAAGCGATGATACACTGGTCCATTAGGTAGTGGGGCACCAAGGGTTAGATCAATTGGATGCTTGACTTGGCAATGTGTCAGTACCTCAGTGGCTAAGGAGAATATGTCTCGGTACTCTTCCACGATCCTGTCCACTTACTTCTGCTGCAAAGAGAGGCTATGTGTAGAGGTCATGTATGTGGAAACAACCTTATGCTTATTGTGATAATGGATCACAAAGAAGACGAAATTCTTGGTCTATAAAATGAAATTACTGCATTTTTTAGCAAATATTAAATAAATAGTGGTAGGTGGCACTACGTCTGGTATCCTGTACAATTGTCTACCCAAAGTAATAATAACACTATGGGGTTTAGAATCATACACAACATGTCGCTTCCATAAATATGGCTAGCCTAAAAGTACATCACAAACTTCAAGAGGGGCAATATCACACAATACCTCGTCTTTGAAGGGATTGATGCTATAGGGAAGACGACATTGTTGGCTGACATGGAGATCTCATCCTTGGCGAAGCCAACCGATGGTGAAGGGTTGCGGTTGCAGTGTTATCGACAGGTCTAGCCGCTTGATGACCTATGCTAAAATCAGGTTCTTCTGACTTTCGCTATCGATAATGAAATGTAGAGGAGTCCCCTTTACCCACATCTGTGAGTGAAAGAGGCGTTCCCCTTCCTCTGGTTCTTCTCATTCACTTGGTTGGACTTTGCTGGTAGAGAAAGTGGAACTGGGTTTAGCATCGATGATCCGCTTCCCACTTTCTGGATTTGATTCGAAGGTAGAATATGTCTCTGACTCAGAAGCTTTCAGCTCAGCCACTAGTGACTACTTGGAGTGAAATTCCTCAGTGTTGTGCCAAGGGATTTTATGGTATTCACACCATTTTCCCATGTCCTTCCTCGACTTCTCATTACCCTTCTTAGATTGTAGATTGGAATGGTTGTCCTGAGAACATCCATCCTTTCTATGTCCCTTTTTTTGTGGTTTGGGGCCACCTTTTCCCTGCTTCGGCTATGGGGAGTCTTCATATCCAAAATCTCTCATGTTCTACTTAAAAATTTTCTTGATCTTGACAACATATCTATAAGGCACACCTAATGATGTGATGTCTAGAAAATCCATTTCTGTTTGAATGTATCTATGCAGACAACCATAGTATTTGAACACCAGATATCGTTTAGAGTCTTTGATGCCCAATTTGGTGTGCAGGGTATGGAAAATATTGGTGAAATCTGGTATTGTCTGGTTCCTTTCCTAACGCAACGTGGTCCATCTTTTGTATTGGTCCTCGTAGCTTCCAACATGGTAGTACTATTCTTTAATGGCATCCCTGAAGGAATCCCATGTGGGGGAGACCACAAATATTTCATATTGCACTATGTCCCTTTGCTCCAAGTAAGTATCCCACTAGTCCTTAACACGGGGGATGGCCTTGAGGAGTGCAAAAGTAATCTTTTCCCTGTCGGAAAAATTGTGGACCGAAAAATACCCTTCGAGTAGATTCAACCATTTATTTACAGCATCTACATCTACCAGTCTTTCAAATAATGGAATATAAAAATTTACTTATACCTTCAAGGGGGTTGCATGGTCGCTTGATGAAGAGTCGTCTCCTGTGGGAAGTCGTTGAAGGATTTGTGCAAATTTTTCCATCATTTTGTTCCTTTGTTGCACAAGGGCTTCCTTGAACAACATTTTAAAAGGATCTCCTGCTCCATCATCTTTCTTCTTGTCCCCCATGGGATTTTGTCAGGCTTGGCGTGGATGGTCTTGCAAAGGATCGATTGGTTCCAGTCCCAACTTCTTGTACCCAAATCTTGTTGGGGACATGCACGAAGAAAAATAAATGAAGATCAGACCGCTCTGATACCACGGATCCAGGTTTATGAGCAAAACGAAAGGAATAGTAGATTGAATATAATAACACAAAGATACAGAGACTAAAAAGAGATATTTAGTGAACAATAACTTCTATTGAATAAATAAAATAGGATGAAACTATAAAACTGTAGAACTGGAAACAACTTGTTCGAATGGTGGTAGCTATCTATGAGAAGAGATCTAGCTTGCTATGCACATCCATCTAAGAAGAATGATTACAATGAGTCTCCAGAGGAATTTTTAACATTACTCATGAATTCAAAAACCCTAGACATCCAAAAACATAACCTTAGGAGATGAAACACCAAAAGTTATGTGGGCCCTGATGGGTAAGTTGGTACCTCAACTTCTCGGGGTCGTAACTTTTGCATACAACCTTTGTTTTACGCATGTGATAGCCCGTTGGAAAGGTATTTTTGAGAAATACACATTACGCTATCAAAATCTGACTCCATCTATATTTTGACTATATATTGGGAAACAACTTGCTCGAATGGTGGTATCTATATCTAAGAAGAGATGTGGCTTGCTACGTGCATCTATCTGAGAAGAATGATTACAATGAGGCTTCAAAGGCCTTTTTAACATTACTCATAAAATCCAAAACCCTAGACATATAAAAACATAACCCTAGGAGATGAAATCCCAAATTTTATGTGGGCCTCGATGGGTAAGTTGGTACCTCAACTTTCTGGGGTCGTAAATTTTGCATACGATTGTTGTTTTAGGCATGTGATATCCCATTGGAAAGGTCTTTTAGAGAACTACACATTATGCCATCAAAATCTGATTATGTCTATTGTTTGACTATGGCAAGCCAAAATATCACTGTTTAGGGCCCCAAAATGGCCCTGGAAGTACATAAAGATGTACTGACATGAAAACTTCCAAAATAAGCCAATTGGATTAGGTGGGCGGCCACCAATCTCCACCTGGAAGCTATGTAGGGCTTCATACAACCTTAGAAGTGTAGAAATCACAATTACAAAGAAGTATAAAAGAACATGTTAAACTAAAAACTGTGAAGAGGAGCCAAATGGAATAGGTGGGTGGCCACCAATATCCACCTGGATCAAAGAGAGAGTATATTATTAGTATCTGTATCTAGGAAATGGACTATTACTTCTATATTTTTAGTCCTTGCAGCTAAACAATGGACTATCGTTTCCAAATTTCTTATTAGTCTTCATCATACTGAAAACATTTTTTCTTATACCTTAGAAAAGATAAGGCCATGGAAAAAAACAATATGAATTTTTTTTGCATACAATTTTTCTTCTCCCTAGTTGGACAATGCCCCAATCTCTTATCATTGACAAATTGTAAAAAAAAAAAAAGAAAAAAAATGTGTAGGTAGGTTTCATTGTCATTGGCATCGTATTAATTGTTTTATATTTTTTAATTACATTTGTTTGTTGGTAGTGGAGTGGATTAAATACCCAAATTACTCAAGGCCTATGGTCTCATTACTCTAGGTTTTTTGTCTTGATTCTTAATGTTTTTCCTTAGGTTTTTCCTGGTTATGGAGTAGGGCCAAGGAACCCTAAGGAGGAAAAAATACTCCTCGCTTTAGGCCTCAACATGAATCTTGGGCTAGAGGGGGAAACCCTAGAATATATTCGACTGTTCATTATTCAATATCACTCTAGCAATGGAACTTTCATTTCAATTTCAATGCCAAATTTTAGTGATTGTGGGGATTTTGAAATGATATTGGAGGAAATAAACAAACTAGAGACAACCTCCCCATTTTAAATATTTAGAGAAGGGAATTTACATTGGGTACCATTATCCCATATTACAAAAATATAAAGTTGACAGATGGTAGATGCAAAAGAGGTTTAATTATGATAGATGTCTCAAGCGCTAATGAGAATTTGATGGAAATCTTTGGAACTTAAGGAATACATTGAAATATCATACATGCTCATGAGGGTGGAAATCATAAACTTGTACCGATAAGAAAAAATATGTATGGACAATATTCAAGTGAATCCAATGTTATGCAAGAAGACATATTGGACAACCTTCACATGATCTCCATAGTTCAATAGTAACTATAAATCTTAGATAACCATGTCTTAAAAGAAAGACACTCTCTATAAATAAATGATAAGTATTACATACTATACCCATTTTCAAATCATTTAAAGATAAATATCCCACTCTAAAACTTCAAAATAAATCAATACAAGACACAAAAGAATAGCAAGTATTGGAACTAAGTCATTGCTTGGTATTAACTTAAAATATAGTCACAGAAATAATGCTAAGAATAAATATTCAACATTCATCTACAAAACTAAAAGATGTTATCCATGATTTCATATTAATTCAGAAGAAAAGATCTTTATTTACTGAAAAAATATACAAAAGCTAAAAGAAATACAAGTTTTGAAACATGAGGGGTGAATCCTCTAGTGTTCAACAATATAGGTATTCCAACAGATGAGGAAGAATTTCAACAAAAAATCACACAACTAGATCAAATATCAACACGCCAATGTTTTGACATGGTAAAACCCCTATAGGAAAACATCCATGGCCCTAGCCAATGTGGCCACTTTGAGCAATTTATTAATGAAAAAGAAAAGTATTATAGAGATATTCACAAGAGTGTTCTCACAAGAAATCATTGGCAAATGACCCTCCATGATCTTTAAATAGATATCATGGACCAATTGGATGTTAGGCCATAGATCAATGTAGCTATTAATATTGAGGAGAATATGAACCATTAAATCACTGTATGTCGGGAACATATCATGATCGTCGGATTTCCTAACTACAAATGCATACTAATGCATACTAAACAAACACACTTTTACCTAATGACACATTAGACCAAGTCGATATTAACTAAGTCCTAAGTGTCTAAATATTCTAACATCCCCCCTTAAGAAAAACTTGGGATAGGATTGAAAGATTTACAAAGGTGACACAGTAGGAGAAGGAAGGAGGCATTAGATCCTATCCCCCCTTAATGAAAACTTCTTGAACTTCTAACATAGATTGAAGTTTGTAAAACTTCACTTCTGTAAGAGACTTTGTGAAAATTTTTGCAACTTGATCTTCTATAGGGAAAAATAACACTTTAATAACTCAATCATAAATGATTTTCTGATGAAGTGCATGTGTAGCTCAATGTGTTTGTTGTGTTGATGTTGAACTAGATCTTTGGAGATATTGATGGAAATCTGTCTGTCACACCAGAGGGTGGTTGGATGTTGTTGCTGTAATCCAAACTCTAAAAGGATTTTTCGAAGCCATAAGGCTTCCTAAATCACATTAATTGTTGCTCGATACTCTTCTTCTACTTAATAAAGAGAAATATCTTATTGTTTCTTATAGGCCCAAGTGATAGTTCTTGAACCAAGGTTGAAAAATAACCTGCAATAGACTTTCAATCATCAAGGTCCCCGACACAATCTAAATCAGTGACACCAACCAATAAAGGAGCCCCCCCTGAACTGTAATGTATCCCGAACTAAATTGTACCTCAGACATATCAAAGCATCATTTTAGTTGCTTTCCAATGACTTTCACAGGGTGTTTTCATATACCGAGAAACAAGACCAACAAAAAGGGAAATATCGGGATGAGTATGACTCAAGTATAAGAGGCTACCAATTAATTGATGGTACAAGGTGGAATCAACTTCAGGAGAATTACAAGTGGAAACAATTTTGACTCCATACTGGAAGGGAGAAGGGGCTGATTTAGAGTCTTCCATGTGAAATTGATGAAGAAGGTCACAAGAAAAATTCCTTCCTTGGTTTACAAAACTTGGAGGCCAAGGAAATAGTGAAAATAGCCTAAGTCATTCATTTAAGATTTCTTCTTAAGGATGGTTTTCACATGTTTTAAAAGTTTTGGGTCACTACTAGTGAGGATAAGGTCATCAACATAAAGAAAAAGGATTATGAGATGGATTCTCACATTCTTGGTATAGATATTGGGGTCAGAATGACATCTAGAAAAGTTGGTGTCAAGAAGAGAGTTGTCCATTTTAGCATACCAAGCTTGGGGAGATTTCTTAAGGTGACAAACAAGGATAAAATCATTCTAGATGTTGTAACCTAGGTATGCACCCCTTCCTCTCCTCTCTCCTTTCCCTATGCCTTCATAGAGTTTTTCCTCTTCAGGTTGATTAAGTCAATTTCCCATTACTGAGTGACTTGGTTCTTATTTGTTTCTTTCTTGATTGAGTCTTTGTGCATTTCTATTTCTTTAGTTTCTTGAAGGATAATTACATGTCATATTTGGTTTGGAATGCTTGTCATCATGTTTTCCATTGATTGAGCTCACCGTAGGATGGACAAGCCTTTTTTGTGTGCACAGGAAATGCCCGTGGACAAACGAAATAATACAAAGAGGTCAATTTTAGACTTTGATTGTGGGAACATATAGGTTAATTTTCGATGGTGGTGATCCATCAAGCCAATCAGATCGATTGTTTTCGTGCATTCGGAGTGTCGAAATCACGTGGGGTTCAACATCAAGAGCCAGAGAGTCGAAGAGTCAAAGTCCCGAAGAGCCGAAGAACATGGCACTCATTAGTCATGACATGTGGCACTCATTCCAGTTCATTTGGTTGTGTCATTCGCCCATTTCCACGTGACAAGTGTCACCCTTCTTTCCAGGACACGTGGAAGTAGATCATTCACTGCGGCGATTTTCCTCTAGGAGAATTCCAAGCACAACATTCGAAAAATCATGAAGCCCGTACTCCCACAGTGAATTTGGACCATCCATCAACAAGGACAATTGAAGGCAAATCATTCACCATGGCAAATTTCCTCTGAGAGAATCCCAAGCACAACATTCAAAAAATCATGAAGCTCGAACTCCCGCAGTGAATCTAGACCATCCATCAGCAAGGACACGTGGAGGCAGATCATTCACTATGGTGACTTTCCTCCAGGAGAATTCCAAGTACAACATTCAAAAACTCACAAAGCCTGAACTCCCCAGTGAACCTGGGTCATCCATCTCAAATCAACAAGAACCGTTGATTATTGCAGCAGGTAAATATCACCCAGATCGCAAATTGTAATCAGATCGACGACCACACTTCATTGCGGGGACGTAAACTATTTGAACTTTAATTTTCCAAAGTGGTCCCACAATTGGAACCATGGTATTGTTGGAAGGGTAAGTGGAAGCCTGTTGGGGATTGCGGGCCCAAAAGCGGTCTAGACCCAAAACACCCTTGACGACTTCCACAATCATGTTCTTATATGACATCAGGTCTCCATCTCACCTCCATCTCACCTCCACTCATGCTTTTCACCTCCACTCCCCTCCACTTCATCTACATCCACGTCGTCCACCTGCACACGTCCTATCTTCCTATTGGATGCCCACCTTTGTGTCTTCCTGCTCACAGCCACTTCATCAAAGAGAAAGAGAGAAGAAGGGCCAGTTACAGTTGAGACAAATTGCACTTAGATTTTGAAATATTAGACATAGATGGAGAGTTGAGTCTCAGTCACAGGTCGACGCAGATTGGCTCCAAAACACTTCAGTGGACTACCTCTTCCTCAAGCAGGGATTTTCTCATGCAGCTAGTTTTCTCCAGTGGCCTCCAACAACTCATAGACATGCCATTAATCAACACAGATCTCTGTTCTGACACTCCAAGGCCTATTTTCTTTCGATTATGTTCCTCCAGCGCATGCATTAGTTCTGTCTCAGAGAAAGTAATAGTTTGTAGTTGATTAATTCTAGCATTTTCTTAGATTAGAGACAAGAGTGGTCTTATGTGCATGATAAGAATCACTCTTTTTTATTAATTCTAGTGTCATGGTCAAGTTAATAATTTGTTTTACAAACATTTACCTAAAATTAGGTCTCAATCCCCTAAAGACGAGAACCTCTGCAAGTTTGTTAAATAGGGGATCTTTGAATGTTTTGAGGGTCATATTTTTTGGAAAAGAATGGAAATACATCAGATTGGTTGGACCTACTCTATGCATGGATTAAATCTCTCTACCTAATGAACATACTCTTGATGACAATGTTTTGTTCAAATCTTCATGTGTTTTATTTCTTATCTTGAATACAATTTTTGATTTGTGCAAAGTACATTTCATTTCCTTTCAGCTATTGTATAACTTATTTTTACTAATATGCAACCTGTCAAACAACTAATGATTTGGTGAATATTCATTTTTATTGCAACCTTTGGGAGTAATTGTGTTTTTGTTACATGTTTAATCTCTTCAAATGATATTTTAAGTATTGAAATTCTTGCAGCAGATTATTCATTGACTAGTTTGTTGTTTCCCTTTGTTTTCTATTATTTCATTGGTCTGTCATTAGTGTACCACCAGCTAAGGAGGACCCTCATCCATTTCATTTTTCCAACCCAACCTTGATTTTGTCTTAATAGAACAACCCTTTGATCAACCAACAAAAAAGTAAAAGAAACAACCATTCTAAACTGATTGGTGGTCTATCTTTGACCTTTAGCAGCCAGGTGTAGACTTTAGGACCAAAATCTTTTGGCGCTGTTCCCGGGGAACGGAGTAACAAAATATATTTCCCTGGGAGAACGACAATTGATCAGCTCTAACATTTTATGGTGAACAAATATCAGACATAGATAGCCTGCCATCTTTCACCTGGTGACTTCACTGAGTAAAATTTAAAGAAGAAATAATGGCACCCAGAAAGGGATTCAACAAATCCAATTATGAAAACATCAAAGCCAAGAAGGCTCATTCTAACCTTAAGAATAACATAGAAGGCTCTAAGCTAGAAAGGCAACTAATAAAATCCATTGTAGCTCAGAGATATACTTCACCCCTCAAGGGAAAAGCTCCACAACAAGAGAATAAATCAAATCATCATCACAAGCAGCTTGAATTCGCTAGCCCTGAGAATCATAATTCCAAAGGGTCTCAGACATATTCAACTTCTGATTCCACTTCAGCATCTAGTCCCACATCCACTCCTGTATCTACTATAAATTTGCAGATTCATATTATTCAAACCATGGATGTTAACGAGATGGATGTCATAATTGCTGCCAGATATTCACCCCTAGTTCTGCCTGTAGTCGTGCATGCCTTCCCAACCATAGATTACATTAAATATTTACCAAGATATAATGGGGAAGGTGAAGTAACTACTGAGGAACATCTGGTGGAATTTTACACCTTTGCAGACAACTTTAACATTGATTATGCAAATGTGTGGATGAGGTTTTTTGTACAGAGTTTTGATGGGGAAGTCAGAAAATGGTTTAGGGGTCTTCCTCCAACCTCCATTGTAGATATTGAGGCATTGGATGAAGCTTTCATAAATAAATGGGGAGATAGGAGATTTTATCTCTACTACATCACTGAATTTGGGGCTTTAAAGAGAAATAACAATGACTCTATTTCAGACTTCACCAAGAGATTCAATAAAATGTATGATATAATCCCAGATGAAATTAAACCGTCTGAATCCTATACCAAGATCACTTATGCTAATGCATTTGATGCATAGTTCTCCCTCCTCCTGAGAGAGATAAGATCAACCACACTATTGTCCATGCAAGAAGCAAGCATTGAGCTCGAATATAATATTTTGGCATCAGACAGATTGAAGACTAGATATGATAAAGAGAATAAAAAATAGAGAGAGGATGCCCCTACCTCCTCTAACTCAACTACATCTGATCCCAAACTTGAGGAAATGACCAAAAATTTGAAACGTCTAACTTCTGAAATAGCCAAGCTAAAATGGGAATCCAAACCACCAAATAGAGATTTTCAAGGGGCTGGAAATAGAAATCCAAACCAATTTATAAGGCCTAATGATGCCCCCCAAGTAATGCAGAGATAAAGGAGAAATGTTGACGATCAAAGGGCAGTGCCCCCTCTCCAAAACAATCAGATTGAGGAGGTAGATGCAAACAATGATGTTTTGGATGATAATGTTGTGAGTTTCAATGAAATAGATTATTATACCAGTCACTTAACACAAAAATAATATAAGGTAGCACAATTGTCAAATCAATTTGATGATCAGATAGGGAAGGAGGGAGTTATTCAAGTTCAACCCAAGAAGAAATATGATTTGAGGACGAGAAATGGGGCTTTGAAATCCACCACCTCTGATCAAAGAAAACAGGTTGAAGTCCTTCCCAAGCCAAACCAAAACAAACACGTGTCATCTAAAGCTCAACAACTTCCCCCATCTAAACCTATTGTCCCTGAAATAAAGGAAGCTGATAAGACACCAACTTCTTTTAGCCTGGAACATGAGCTAAGAAAAATCAAGATCCCTGTGCCTTTGACAGAATTGTTAAAAAATGAACCTTTCAAAAAATCCATCATGAAAGTTCTACAGCCAAATCCTTCTAGTATATATTCTGATGTCATTAGTCTACATGATGAAAATCAAGCCATTATTGTGGGTCCACAGATTGAGGATGGCTCTGATACTTCTCTGCATTTGTATATATCTTTGAATGGCCATGATAAGATCTTGCATAACTTTCTTATGGACTTAGGATCCTCTCACAATGTCATACCCAAAATTGTTATGGAAGAACTAGGCCTGGATATTACCAAGCCTTACCAAGACCTGTACTCCTTTGATTCTAAGAAATTAAAATGTCTGGGACTGATTAAAGATATGTTAGTTTCTTTGGCACAATTACCACTAAAGAGTGTAGTAATGGACATTTTGGTGGTCGAAATTCCCCCAAATTTTGGCATTCTCTTATCCAAAACTTGGGCTAAAGAGGTTGGAGGATCATTACAAATGGACCTCACTTATGCCACCATTCCTGTGTTTGGAGGTGAACATAGGAGGCTATACAGAGAGGTAAGGTTAGCATACATAGTCAGTGATCATTAGAACCCAATCAATCACCCCATTTATGTTGTTGAGGATGAGATTGGTTCATTTGTTTTTCATTTAAATGATGATGAACATGAAATATTAGTTAGCCAATGCAGAGATCATCCACTAATAGGTTAGAAAAACAAGGTATGGAAAATGTATTTCGATGGCTCTTCATCTAAGGAAGGATCAGGTGCAGGTATACTCCTTATTTCCCCTTCAGAAGAAGTGATAACCCTCTTTTATAAGCTGGAGTTTGAGACTACTAATAATATAGCTGAATATGAAGCTTTGGTGTTGGGATTGAGGGCTGCCAAAGACATGTCCATTGATTGTATAGAAGTTTTTGGTGATTCTGAGTTAATCATCAATCAAGTAAGGAACATCTACCAAGCTAAGCAACAAAGGTTCAAGAAATATGTAAACGAGGTATGGGATCTAATCGACAATTTGTTTCTAGCATTTAGCATTTCTTTCATTCCCAGAGAATAGAATCAGAAGGTTGATTCTATGGCCTTAGCTGCCAACACTTTCAAACCTCCCCTTGGCCCAAATATTAACAATCTGGTGGAAATCAAACATAGAACTACCATACTAGACAACATAAAGCATTGGAATGTCTTTAGTGGTATCTATAGTTGTAGAGATTTCTACACACCATTGATGAATTCTCCAATATCTCAATTGAGCAAGAAAGTCAAGAAGGTGAAAATGAGAAATTAGAAGATCAACAAGCATCTCATCTGCTGAAGACAGTGGTTGGTCATGATATTGTGGAGATGAAAACTAATCACATCCCAAGAGGACTAGTTCCATTCGAAAGGTTGTTTGAAAGTAATAATGTTTACAAAGGAATTGCCATGAAGAATCAAGAAGAAGAGGTGACAGATTCCAATATTGGGACCAATGAGAATCCCACGATCATCACATTATCCAAAGAATTAGTTGCAGAACAAAAATACAGGTATGTCAGTCTCATTAAAAAGTTTGTTGATACTTTTTCATGGTCCTATGAATATTTGAAGACATTTGATACTGACATCATCCATCATAAGATCTCTCTAAATACCGGCTCCAAGCCATTCAGACAGAAGATTTGAAAATTTAATCCCATGTTAATGTACATAATTGAGAAAGAGATGAAAATAATGTTGGATGCCAAGATAATTGTACCACTGAGGTATTCAAACTGGGTGGCCAACTTAGTACCTGTAAGGAAGAAAAGTGGGGAGATACAATTATGTGTTGATTTCAAAAATCTCAACAAGTGTTCTTTGAAGGACAATTACCCCCTCCCCAAGATGGATCATATTTTACAGAGGGCGGTAGGTGCACACAAAATTTCCTTGTTAGATGCATACTCTGGTTATAACCAGATAGAAATTTGTGAAGAGGATAAAGAAAAAACAACATTCACTACCCCATGGGGAACATTCATGTATGACAAGATGCTCTTTGGGCTTATGAACGTAGGGGCCACTTTTCAAAGGGCCATGGACATTGCTTTCGTGGGGGGAAAAGATAAATTTATGGTTATATAATTGGATGACATTACCATTTTCTCCAAGTTTGATGAGGAACATTTGTAGGATTTGGAGCAGGTTTTCAAGAAATGAAGGAGGTATGGAATATCCCTCAATCCTAGGAAGTCTCAGTTTTTTATGCCAGAAGAGAAGCTCCTGGGCCGCATCATATCAGCAGGAGGAATAAAAATCTATCCAAAGAGGTTTTGTGCCATTCAATAGATTAATATCCCCACAAATAAAAATGTTGTCCAGTCTTTTATTGGTAAGATAAACTTCCTCAGACGTTTTGTGCCAAATTTTGCTGAAATTTTGAAGCCTATTACTAACATGTTGAAGAAAGATGCTGCGATAAAATTGTCATTGGAGGAAAAATCATCTTTCCAAACAATCACGCAAGCTTTAGTTGAAGCCCCTGTGTTAGCCAGTCTTGACTATACCAAAGATTTCTTTATCTTCTTTTTTTCTTTCGAGGAAACCATTGTTGTTGTGCTACTGCAGAAAAATGAATAAGGGAATGAACAACCCATAGCCTTTTTTCAGCAGAGCCCTCCAAGATGCTGAGTTGAAGTATGATATATTAGAGAATCATGCTTATGCACTGGTCAAAGCACTCAAGGACTTCAAGGTTTATGTGCTACAATATAGTATAACAACCTTTGTTCCTAGTAGCAGTGTCAAAGAGATTTTGGTCCAGCCAGACAGTGAGGGAAAAAGAGGGAAGTGAATTGTCAAACTATTGGAGTATGACCTGCACATAAATCCCATCAAGTTGATCAGGGGGCAATGACTGGCCAAGTTGTTATCAGAATGAAACTGTAAGGTGCTAGAATTACATCAAATCTTCACCCAATCAGATGCACCCATTATGCAGCCTAGACAAGACAACTTAAAGGTATTTGAAAACTACTCCTCTTCACCTTGGTATAAAAAATTCATTTATTTTCTACAACATTTTGAATTTCCACCAGATGTGAAGAAGGCAAAGGCCATGTATCTCAAATTGAATGCTATCAAATTCTGCATTTCAAACCAGATCTTGTATTGGAGGGATCCTGTTGGCATCTTGTTAATATACCTTGATGAAAATGAAGCCAAACAAGTCACAATGAAAATGCACATAGGAGTATGTGGAGGGCGCTAGCATTGGAAGGCCACAAATCTCAAGATCATGAGGGAAAGATATGATTGGCCCACCCTTTTTTCTGATGTGTTTTCCACTATTAGAGCCTGCAATGAATGTTAAATGTTTGCAGGGAAACAAAAGTTACTATCACTACCCCTAAAACCTATCAATGCCAGTAGTTTTTTTCAGCAATGGGGGTTAGACTTCATAGGAGAGATAAATCCACCCTCCAGTGGACAACACAAGTGGATCCTCACTTCCACTGACTACTTCACCAAATGGATTGAGGTTGTGCCCACTGTTGTTGGGTATTCTACCCTACGGACTAATAAGCTAAGGCTCTAAACTTATACGCAGAAAATGACCCTTAAGATTGAATTTTTAACCTTCTACCCAAAATCTCAACCCCTTTTCGAGCAAACAATGGAAGAATCAACTCACCTTTTTAACGATGCTTGAAGTAGATCCTCCGTTGAGCCTTCTATTTCCTTGCTGCTGCTGCCCCTTCTACAAAGATTCCTGCAACCAAGATAAGACTACACATGCATGCTACTGATAATGAGTTCTGAGACTGGCCACCGTTCCTCGATCCTGATCCTGGGCTCTTCCTCTTCTTTTGTCCTCCAACTGCTGCAACATGAAGTGTGGACAATAATGGGCTTGGCTATTTTGGCAGAGTTTCTTTGCTATCCTTTTTCCCCATTTGACTAGTACCCCTACCCCTCCTTTTATAGGTTAGGAAGAGCTAGGGTTTTAGTCGAACTCTCGGCCATGCATGGCAGAGAGTTTCAGTTAACTGACAAAAAGCCCCGAGTCTCGGCGGAAACTTCCTTGATTTTTTGCATTGTTAGGTACTCGCGGGCTGTTTTAGGCTAGCCCGCAGATACCCGCGTGCAGTAAGAGGACAGCAAGCGGATGCCCGCGCCCAGTGAGAAGTTAGGGCGTGGGTTGCTTGTTTTTAAGTGGTTTTTGAGGAATTACTTAGCATGGCTTTGGCTAGGAAGAGGCATGAGTTGGCCTGATGCCAGGTAAACCTGTATGGTGCATTTTAGGGTTATAATACCCACCAGGAATGCCACTGACAAAGTGATCATCAATTTCCTGGAAACAAATATCTTTTCCAGATTTGGTTGCCCCAACAAGCTAGTAACAGACAATTCCCAAGCATTCAAGTCCAAATCTATGATTGACTTCTGTGGAAGTCATAACATCTCCATGACACATTCCACACCCTAATACCCTCAGGGAAATGGTCTAGAAAAATCATCAAACAAGACTCTCATCAGGATCATTAAGAATTTGTTGACAGAAAGCAAGAAATATTGGGACTCTAAACTCAAATATGCTTTATGGGCTGACAGAATCAACACTAAGAAGTCTTTGGGAATCTCCCAATTCTAGCTTGTTTATGGCATAGACATTGTTTTTCCAACTCAGCTTGGTATACCAGTCCTAAAATTCTTGCAGGAGGAGATTAAGGAACCCAATGACATCCAAAGGAGAATCTTCCAGATTATAGAAGTTCAACAAATAAGAGAAGCACTAGATAAGAGGACAGAAGCATACCAAAACAAGATCAAATCATCCTTTGATAAGAATACCAGGAAGGAGATTTTTCAAAAAGGTGACCTGGTTTTGAGGTGGGATGTTAGAAGGGATGACAAGTCCAAGCATGGTAAATTTGATAACCTCTGTTTTGGCCCTTTTAAGGTGGTTGAAGTTCTGAACAACAACACATTTATTCTGCACAATCTAGACGATATAGAGATCTTTGGAGGCCCAATAAATGGGCGCTTCCTGAAACACTATTTTGTTTGAGGATGGGGGAAGGTCCCTCTTGTACCATAGATGATTTCCTTTATTGTTTATTTTGATTAGTTAGTTGTGTGTGAATAAAGACTCGATATCCCAACAAGGCGCTGGGTGTAGTTTTAGTTTTTCATTTCAATAAAATGCATGGCCAAAGGACAATAGAAGATACACAGGGATGGAATATGGAAACAAAGGTAAAAAATGGAAGGTAAGAGCAATTGTTTAATCTCAAAGGCACCGATCTACAATTCTTATCACATCACAGGGACGAGCTATCCCAATTTGGAGCTAATGTTGTAACCTAGGTCTGCACCCTTGCCTCTCCTCTCTCCTTTCCCTATGCCTTTGTCAAATTTTTCCTCTTCAGGTTAAGTCAGTTTCCCATTACTGAGTGACTTGGTTCTTATTTGTTTCTTTCTTGATTGAGGCTTTGCACATTCATGTTTCTTTAGCTTCTTGAAGGATAATTACATGTTGTGTTTGGTTCATAATGCTTGTCATCAGGTTTTCCATTGATTGATCTCACTGCAGGACAACCAATCCTTTTCCGTGTGCATAGGAAATGCCCATGGACAAACGCAACAATCCAAAGCAGTCAATTTTAGACTCTGATTGTGGGAACAAACAGGTTAATTTTCAACGGTCGTGATCCATTAGGCTAATTAGATCAACGATTTTCATGCATTCGGAGTGTCGAAATTGCGTGGGGTTTAACATCAAGAGTCGAAGAGCCGAAGTCCCAAAGAGTCGAAGCACATCGCACTCATCAGTCATAAAATGTGGCACTCATTCTAGGTCATTTGGTTGTGTCATTCACATATTTCCACATGACACGTGTCACCCTTCTTTCCAGGACACGTGGAAGCAGATCATTCACTGCGACAATTTTCCTCCAAGAGAATTCCAAGCACAAAATTCGAGAAATAACAAAGGCCAAACTCCCGCAGTGAATTTGGACCATCCATCTGCAAGGACACGTGAAGGCAGATCATTCACTGTGACAAATTTCCTGTGGGAGAATCCCAAGCACAACATTCAAAAACTCACAAAGCCCGAACTCCCATAGTGAATCTGGACCATCGATCAACAAGGACATGTGGAGGAAGATCATTCACTATGGTGCATTTCCTTTAGGATAATTCCAAGCACAACATTCAAAAAATCATGAAGCCCGAACTCCCGCAATGAACCTGGACCATCCATCTCAAATCAACCAGAACCGTTGATTCTTGCAATAGGTAAATATCACCCAAATCATAAATTTTATTCAAATCGACGACCATACTTCATTGTGGGGACTTAAATTGCTCGAACTTCAATTTTCTAAAGTGGTCCCACACTTGGAACCATGGTATTGCTGGAAGGGTACATGGTAGCCTGTGGGGGATTGTGGGCCCAAAAGCGGTCTGGACCCAAACCACCCTCGACAAATTCTGCAATCACGTGCTTATATGACATCAGGTCTCCATGTCACCTCCATCTCACCTCCATCTCATCTCCACTCACACTTTTCACCTCCACTCCCCTCCACTTCATCTACATCCACGTCATTCACCTAGATGCGTCCTGTCTTCCTATTAGATGCCCGCCTCCGCGTCTTCCTGCTCATAGCTAGTTCATCACAAAGAAAGCGAGAAGAAGGACGAGTTATGGTCAAGACATACTGCACTTAGATTCTGAAAGCTCAGACACATACAGAGAGTTAAGTCTCATTCACAGGTCGATGCAGATTGGTTCCAGAGCACTTCAGCGGACTACCTCTTCCTCAAGAAGGGATCTTCTCATTCAATCAGTTGTCTCCAGTGGCCTCCAAAAGATCGCATGCATGCCATTACTCAACAAAGACCTCTGATCTGACACTCCAAGGCCTATTTTCTACCAATTCAGTTCCTCCAACGCATGCATCAATTCTGTCTCCGAGAAAGTAGTAGTTTGTAGTTTATTAATTCTAACATTTTCTTAGATTAGATACAAGAGTGTTCTTATGTGCATGATAAGAATCACCCTTTTTGATTAAGTCCAATGTCATAGTCAAGTTAATAATTTTTTTTACAAACAATTACCTAAAATTAGGTCTCAGTCCCCTAAGGAGGAGAACCTCTGCAACTCTGTTAAATAGGGGATCTTTGAATGTTTTGAGGGTCGTATTTTTTGGGAAAGAATAGAAATACATCAGATTCATTGGACCCGTTCTATGCATGGATTAAATCTCTCTACCTTGTGAACATACTCTTGATGACAGTGTTTCATTCAAATATTCATGTGTTTTATTTCTTATCTTGAACACAGTTTTTGATTTGTGCAAAGTACATTTCATTTCCTTTCAGCTATTGTATAACTTATTTTTATTGACATGCAACCTGTCAAACAACTAATGCTTTGGTGAAGATTCATTTTTCTTGCAACCTATGGGAGTAATTGTGTTTTTGATACATGTTTAATGTCTTGAAATGATATTTTAAGTATTGAACTTCTTGCAGTAGATTATTCATTGAGTAGTTTGTTGTTTCCCTTTGTTTTCTATTATTTCACTAGTCTGTCATTAGTGTACCACCAGCCAAGGAGGACCCTCATACATTTCATTTTTCCAACCCAAAATTGCTTTTGTCTTGATAGAACAACCCTCTAACCAACCAACAAAAAATTAAAAGAAACAACCATTCTAAATTGATAGGTGGCCTAGCTTTTCCATTTAGCAGTCAAGTGCAAAATTTAGGACCAACACTAGACATAGCCAGTAGGTTGTTCCATGTATATTTCATTTTGGAAATCCCCATGCAAGAAGGCATATTTGACATCCATCTAATGGAGTTCCCATTTATGTGAGGTTGCAAGGGATAGAACAAGACGAATGGAATTAATTTGGCTACAGGGAAAAAGGTTTCATTATAGTCAATGCCTTAAACTTGAGAGAATCCTTAGGAAACTAATCAAGCCTTGTATCTTTCAACACTTCCATCTGATGCATACTTATTTCTATAGACCCATTTACATATGATAAGTTTCCTTCCTTTTGGAAGAGGTACAAGATCTCAAGTATCATTTTCCATTAAATAATGACACTCTTCATTCATTATTGTATCCCAATATTGATGACCTAAAGCTTCTACAAATATATTTGGATCATGAGTCTTTGAAAACTGAACCAAAAGAGAAGAGGCTCATTGTAATTGTGAACGAGTTTGACGCTAATATGAAGGATCATCGACAAGATCACTAGTTGCTTCTCATGTTGAATAGACCCATCTAGGAAGTGGTGGTTTTAGTGCAGTTTTAGGTTCAATGGAATAATTTGGAGGAAGGTGAGTAGCCAGAGGTGGATTTTCATCATCATTGTCATCATCTGAAGAATAAGAAACCAAAACAAGAATAGAAGAAGGCACAAATGTCAAATATGGCTCTCAGGTCAAGGAAGGAACAAACATTGAATTAGGCTTGCAATCCAAGAGATTTTCACAAAATTTAACATCTCTTATAATAATAATTTCATTATAATGTGGTTGAAGTAGTATGTAACCTTTGACATCTTCAAAATAACCAACAAATATACACTTCTCACTTTTCGGCTGCAATGCTTTCATTTTCTCATCAGGAATGTGAGCCCATGCTACACTGCCAAATACAGAGGAAGTGACCTTCATCTGGCTTAAGTTTATTCCATGCTTATTCTGGTGTTATATTTTTAAGAACCTTTATGGAAGCGCAATTTACTATGTAATTTTGACAGTTAATGGCTTTCGCCCAATACTTTCAACTTAATCCCTTAGATTGGATCATACAGTTAACCATTTTTTTAATGTGTGTTTTTTTCTCTCAACAACACCATTTTGTTGTGGTGTATATGGAGCAATATGTTGCATTTGGATGCCCTGTGAAGTGCAGTAACTTGTAAAATTATTGTTCACATATTCACCTCCATTATATGTTCTTAACCATTGAAATTGATGACCATTTTTTTTTTCTACAAGGCCTTCTATACCAAAAACTTGTCAAACACTTCACTCTTAACTTTTAAGAAGTAAACCCAAGTGTGTCTAGAAAAGTCATCAATGAAAGTTAAGAAATACTTTCACCCAGAAACAGAAGGAGAAGAAAGTGGACCACACAAGTCATTATGAACAAGCTGCAAAGGGGCTAAAGCATGCCAAGAGGCACATTTGTCAAAATTGTCCCAATAATGTTTGTTGAGAAAAAAACCAACACAAACACCATCTCTACAAGAAACAATAGGAAGACTAGTCACCATTTGTTGATTACATAGTTGTTACAATGAGCGATAATTTAGATGACCAAACAGATCATGACAAATTTTTCTCAAGTCATCTCTATGAGCAACAAACACTAATGGAAAAAATGATGACTCAAAGTTGTCAAACTTGTACAAACTAGTAGTATCATCAACAATTATAGTTGCATGAACATGCTTAGGATATTTTAGATCCTTGAATACAACTTGGTGAGGGGAAAACTATACAGTTTTACCTTCACCTGAATGAGTGAATTAATATACTAATAGAAGGTTGTAGGAAGGACTTGGAACACATAATACATCATTGAAATGATAATTATCTACTTGAATTTCTCCAAACCCTACAACACTAAGAGATCTATCATCAACAACAAATATTTTCTTGGTGTTACATTCATTTAGACCAAAACATATGGCTTTATCCTTATCCATATGATAAGATGCTCTAGAATCAATAAGCCACTCATAAAAATAAGAAGTAGAAGTTGCATTCAAGGATAAACTAGAAGTAGAAAGTGCATGTCCTTGAGAAGAATAAGAAGTAGTAGAATCACTATCGATGTTGTGTTTTTTCAGTGTTGCTTCTAAAGTTTCCATCTTCTTAAAAAATTTGGACTCCTCGTGACTGTCTTTCCCACAAAAGTTGCAATGTTTTTCACTAGTCTTCTTACTTTTATATTTTTCTCCTTTGTCACCATTAGGAGCATAGGTTGGCGAAAAGGGTTTGGGACACTTGTTTTTCTTGTTATTGTCATGAGGATGTTGCTTCTTGGGATTCTTGTATCTTTCTGTTGGACCACTAAGGCTTTGTTGGATGAACCTATAGTGCTTAGCACTAGAAGTCACCTGTGGATTGCAGCAGAGGTAATCCTAGTACCCATCAGTTTTACAATAAATGTAAATACGTTTTAGGTGGTCAAATGGAGAAGACTCAATGAAAGATAACATTCTAACTCAAAAATATGGACTAGCATGCATAAGAGATTGAGGTCCAGAATCAACTTTAGTTAGTAAGTTGGAGTAAGGGTGAATAGAGGGAAGACTTTGGTGAGGAGAGTGTAGAGGTATGCTATGTACATCAGGTCTTCCAAAAACCTAAGGAGGAAAAACTTAAACACAAGATCCTCTTGAATTCAAATTTCAAAGAAATTGAAATAAATCACAACAGTACTATAATCAAACATTCATCATAATATAGTCATAACAATCCATGTGAATCATTCAATCATGAACTCTTTCAAAAATAGAGGCAAATAAGATGGAAAAGAAAGATGACTTAGATTAACCTAGATGTCTTGAAGACAAATACATAACTAGAGAACAAGTGTTCTCAATCAAAATATTACAATAGCAGGGAGCCTAGCTCAACCATCCGACCATAACAAAATATCAAAATTGCCTATATATACTAAAACTCTTGCAACTACCAGGAGCATGATCGGACCCCAGCATTCAAAGTTCCCAGTCGGTGCTCGCTTTGTCAGAATTTGCAGGCCTTCTCATGTCAGATACGAGGCCGACACAGTTATGTGTTTTATAGGAAAATTCATCTAGGAGGAAGCTTTGGATGGATAGTCTACCTTCATGGCTTCTCTCTGCAATGCTTTCCATTTATGGGGTGAGACAAGGTCTCAACTGTCACCCCTATCTTTAAGAACCTCCTTCATTGGGATCAAGATGAGGCCTAACACCCATGAATGCTTCCAGGTGGTGCCCACGACTTCTTCAAGTCAATTTCGACACCTCAAGGCCAACTTCATTTTTTCTATGACCAATACGGGAGTTTTCGGCCTTTTAGCGCAACTCTTCTCCATTGCTCCATGCAGCATGCAACCTTGGGCCATGACTTGGCACTTATCCCCACAGGAACTTCAGGACTTCACGACTCAGGAGGTTGGGAGTCAGACTACCTTCCCTCTCCCGATTCCCGATTCTCCGAACTTCGTTGTTGCCAAATCAATGGAATGTGGCCCACCTCGATCGGACGATCTACATCTCTATTTCGTGAATTAGGACTTCGTGTTTTGGGACTTTGAAAGATAACTCCCTTTCCATGGATCCCTCTGATGTGAACTCCGCTGTGACCTGCAGCTTACCCAAAAGGTGCCTCATGATTTTGTGTCTTGGATGCTTCTATGTGAGCCACTCTCGATCCTCTCGATTTTCAAAATCACGAACTGGAGCCTAGAGAGCGCCAACTCCTCTCCTTATCAGGATTTTGTGACTCGGGAAGTTGAAGGAATACTCACCTCCCTTCTCCCGATTTCTAATTTCACGCTTGCCTCAGATCGATGTTCCACGATTCCTCATGATCCAACGGTTCAGATCAACTCGCAAGTTTGCATTTCGCGAGTCCTCGTGACTCTGCCATTTGACTTTTCCAATCCGCTAGTCAGAAAAATGTTGATATCTTGCCACGTGCCCTTCCCATCACCAACGACTAGGATTTACTTCATGATTTTGGACCTCTATTTGATGTTAAAATTCATGCAACTTACGATCATGATTGCCTGCGAGCCACAAATATGAACTTCGAATGGAATATCCTCTGCTGAAAACTAAACTTGCTCGCTCACTTGATTTGAGTCCACACTAGACCAATCTAAGTGTTGCGCTTTTGTGCTCATGGCTGCAGCCTGCGGCCCTTGATAATTTTATGTGATAAATTTTGACCAAGGGGTCAAAAACACATGCTTTGACTGAATTTTGAGGGCACTTGAGTTGTTTAGACCTCAAAAATTTTCATTCTTCTTGTGGAAATCATGGGAAGAATTCCATATGATTTACACCAAAATGCTCCTGAGGGTAAACCTTAGTTACTACTTGAGTCCTATGAAGTAGGCTACAAATTCATGTGTTAACATATAGGCTCCATGGGGGATAGAGACCTTCCTATGAGGCTCTAAGAACTCCTTTTGCAGTGTTAGTGCCTTAGTGTTGGGTTATGGAGTCACTTTATAAAAACCAAAAACAAAAGAAAAATGATATTTACAATGACGTGCGAAGCCACTCATGGCATAAGTAAAACACTTCTTCAAAAAATTCCTATTTACAGGGCTACCAAAAACTTCAGCATCCTTCAAATTCTGAAACTTGTAAGTGTTATTTGAAAAAACCTCAGTAATTTTGAAGGGGCCGATCCACAAGGCCTGAAATTTAATGTGCTTGCCTTTATCTTGTTTAGGTGCATCCCACTTGAGTACTAGATATCCCAGCTGGAAATCCTCTTTGTTTACCTTCTTGTCAAAGGCCTGCTTGATCTTCTGTTGATGGTCATGTGATTTGTCCAGTAGTTGCTCCCTAGTTTGTTTCACTTCTACTAGTTGTTGTATTCTCCTAATCATATCATTTGGTTCTCCATGGTAGTCTTGGAAGAATTTTTCCATAGGTAAGGCAAGCCGAGAAGGAAAAATGTCTTCAAATCCATATACAAGATGGAAAGGAGAGATACCAAGAGATCTCTTTGTTTTCACTCTGTCATCCCACAAAGGAAATTTAAGCTTTGAATCCCATGCCTTCTTGTTGTCCTCGAAAAGTGTTTTTATGATCTTAATAAGGCTCTTATTAGAGGACTCCACCAGTCCATTCCCTTCGGGATAGTAAGGAGTAGAGTGAATCAATATGATTCGAAACTATTCACAAAACTTAATCAATGGTTTAGCCTTGAAAGTTGTAGCATTATCAGTGACAATTCTGTTTGGACAACCAAATCTTGCCATAATATCTTCAAGAAAACCAATGATTATCTTGTGGGGATGGCCTCTATCCACTTAGTAAAGTAGTTTGTGGCAGTCAATATCCACCTATGATGAACACTTGAAGCAAGCTGAAATTCCCCAATAAAATCTAGGCCCCACTGCTAAAAGGGTCTTGAAGCTACCACAGGATTTAATGGCAAAGACTTGAGCAATTGCTTTCTAGAAAATTTCTGACACTTGACACAAGACCTGATCTTTGCACAGATATTAGTGAAGAGACTAGGCCAAAAATACCCAGCCCTAAGAATGTTCTAAGTTGTGGTTCTCCATAATTGATGCTCCCACATAAACTGTCATGAAAATCATACATAATATTTTGGGCTTCCTGTGGATCTAGACATCTCAAAAGTACTCCTAAAGGGTCTTTCCAATATAAAACTTGATTGATCAGACAATATTTAATTGATTTGAGCTTCAAATCTCTTACATTTCTCTTTCCCATGCCATCAATAGGCTGTAACTTCTATAGAAAAAATATAATGTCTTTGTACCAAGTGCATCCTGCCAATGGGGGTGTGACTTTAGGATCTTCATCAGAGAACTCAGCTTGTCGATTCTCCGAACAACTAATGATGAAATTTACCCCTAAGGATTTATAATTATATTCATCCATCAACCTAGCTAAACATTGACCTTTAGCCCATTTTGTAGGCTTTATTTCAAGATCAAATTCAAGGATCTTGGCAATCCACTTGCTCCTTCTTTCGTCTATGTCAGGCTGAATGAGGATCTCCTTCACAGAAGCTGAAGGGACATATGCAATGACTTTTGAATGTAGCACATAAACTCTAAAATATTTGAGATCTTTAACCAATGCATAGGCCTTCTTTTTCATGATGTCATATTTTATTTCAGCATCTCTCAGTTCCCTACTGAAAAAGGAAATGGGTTGCTCTAACCCTTCAATATTCTTCTACAATAAAACAACTGCTACTGTGTCAGATGAAGCAAAAGAGAAAATCAAAAAGTCCTTGGAGTAGTCAGGACAGATAATAATAGGTTCTTTAGTCAATGCCTTCTTTATCTGATTGAAAGAATTGCAAGCTTCAGAAGTCCACTTGATCTCATTTCCCTTCCTCATCATGGTTTTGATAAACTTTACCAACTCAGCAAAATTTGAAACAAACCTTCTCAAAAAATTAATTTTCCCCAAGAAAGACTGAAATTCTTTCTTGGATCTAGGGAGTGAAAAAGTTTGGATCGCTTCTACCCTGCTTGGATCAATCCTTACCCCCTTAGCTAACACAATGTGCCGAAACAGTTTCCCTTCTTTCATGGAAAATAATGAATTCTTTGGTTTTAACGATAGACTAGACTTTCTACATTTCAAAAAGACCCTTTTCAAATAGTCAAGATGTTCCTTATCATATTTTGAGAATATTGTTATGTCGTCCAAATAAATGACCACAAACCTATCCCTTTCTCCAATAAAAGCTATGTCCATGGCTCGCTGAAAGGTTGCTCCTACATTCATTAATCCAAAGGGAATCTTAGCATACATGAATGTACCCTAAGGAGTGGTGAAGGTTGTCTTCTCTCTATCTTCAGGAAAGACAAAGACATGATTGTAGCCAGAAAATCCATCAATCATAGACATTCTGGATGCCCCCGTCACCTTTTGTAATATATGTTACATCTTGGGAAAGGGTTAATTGTCTTTCTTAGAGCTTCTGTTCAGATTTTGGAAATACACACAAAGCCTGATTTCTCCATTTTTCTTTCTCACTAGGACCAAGCTGGCCACCCATTCAAAATACCTGAAAGGAATGATAATCTGGGCATCCAAAATCTTTTTTACTTCTTTCTCCATAATGGGCAGGAGCATAGGATTTATTTGCCTCGACTTCTGCCTAAATGACTTGGAATCTTCCTTCAATGGGATCTTGTGCTCGATGATACTTTTTTCATATGTCCCAAGATATTCATATGTCCAGGAAAACATGTCAGCAAACTCTTTTAATATCTCAACATATTCGGCCCTTTGCTCTCTTGACAAGTTTCTTGACAACTTGGAAAATTTGGGATCTTTCTCTGTACCAATTTTGTACTCAGTTATATCAGCATCATCAGCCAAGTCTTTAAACTTTACTGCCACATCGTTCCCATTGAACAATCTTTCTAAAGGAACTAGTCCCTTTGGAATGTGGTTGCTAGGCAACTGAACAATATGGCGATTAGCAATTTTATTTAAAAGTACATCAGCATGAGGGTTACTTTCAGAATCATGATCCTGATCTATGTGTAATGAAGAGAACTGATTGACAGACTCAAGAAATTTTTTGATCTCAAGAACATCCTCAAATACCTTCCAATGCTTGACATTGTTAGGTATAGAGGGTCTATACTTCACCTCTATATCATACTTGAGTTTGGGTGGTAGTGGGATTTTGAAATGGCTAGCTGAAACAGCCAAAGAATCATCCATGGTATTCTTCTTTCTTGGAATAGACAAAATGATGTAAGTCCTAAGCGTAGGGTGCTTAGCTTCATAAATATTTTTGATCTAATGAACAATTATCTCTGCATCTTCAAATATTGATAGCTCTTCTATCCCCATGTCCTTTGCAGCCCTTAAACTTAAAAAAAGAGCTTCATACTCTGCCACATTGTTGGTAGCTTCAAATTCTAACTTGTAGGAAAAGGGTACGGTCTCTTGACACGGTGAAAAAAGGACTACCCTAGCACCAACACCTTTCTTATAAGAGGCTCCATCGAAGAAAATCTTCCAAACAGGGGTAGCTAGAGGAGGGATTTCACAAAATGAAATGGACTATTTTCTGATTTCAAGAGGTGGTTCAAGGGTATCAGTCAACTGCAATATGTTGGATCCCAAATCATTGTCAAAAGAAAAAATAGGATGGTTGGTGGGGTTTGCTTCATCACTGATGACGTATGCAAGTTGTTCTTCCTTATAAAGTCTCCTTTGTTCACCCCCAAATACATGAATGGTGGCATATGAAAGGTCCATCTGCAAGGTTCCCCCTAGTCTCTTTATCCAAGATCTAGAAAAGAGCATTCTGAACTTAGGGGAAACATCAACCACTATGATATCCATGACTATGCTCTTCATTGGAAGTTGGAACAGGGATACAACCAAGTCTTTGATAACCCCAAGGCACTTACCTTTCTGGAGTCGAAATAATACAGGTCATGATAGGTTTTGGTAACCTCCAACCCGATCTCTTCCATGAAAATCTTAGGCATAAGATTGTGAGATGCCCCTGAATCCATCAAGTAGTTATGCAACACCTTATCATGGATGTTTAATGAAGTGCAGAAGCGGNNNCATCTCTATCTATCAAAGGTCCTAACATGATAGTTGGCTTTTCGTCTTGGAGGTTAATCGAGTCTGTGGAGTGAGATGTAGGTTTGGGTTGGAAAATTTTTGATAGGCATCTTTTGAAATCCTCGTGCTTGACCAACTCTAAGATAGGCACAATGATCCTAATATTTTTAATCTCTTGCTCAAAGATATAAGAGGAGGGAGGCTTCAGAATCTCCTTCACCTCTAGGATAGGACCTTTCACCACCGGTGGGGAACTGTGTGCATTCCTCTCTTTTTTGTTGTCTTCCATATCGTTAGCAGGCTTCTCGGCTCTAGCAGGCCGCTCAATAATGTCAGGATTTCCTTCTTTCTTCTTGGATGTGAGGTTATATATATTTGTATCATTGATGGTCTTTTCTCCTTTTCTCAGCTCATTCATTTGATTACTCATGAGGGCCTCTTCGTATGCAGACTGAGTTAAATGAGGGGATGAAGAGGTATCTCCAAGGTAATGGATCTCAGGATCAATATCCTCTTCCTCTTCATCTTCATTAGTAACCAAGTTATTTTGGAGAGGAGTTTCGATTTTTTGATCATCTCTATCCCTGTTTCTCTGATCTCTTTGGATGATCTAAGGGGTATTAGTTGGTCTTTTGAAACTACCCCTATTCTCATTATTTTGGGCATTCCTATAGCTCTGCTTTCCTTCCAATTCAATCTTTTCCATCCTAGAAGAAAGCAATTTTAGTAGCTTGGTCACTTCATCTGTTTGAGGAGGGGCAGCAGAGGAACTATAAGTCGGAGTTTCAGACCTACCTTTTCCTTTGTCTCTATCACATTTCGCCTTGAGTTTGTTAGCTACCAATATATTGGATTCTACTTCAAGGGATATTCTACTTCAAGGGATACATCTTGCATATGAGCCAAGGAGGTAGCTCTTCTTTCTCTCAATAGGAGGAAAAAATCAGGGTTGAAAGCCCTAGCATAAGTCATCTTGGAAAAGGTTTCTGTAGGTTTAACTTTAACAGGAATCTTTTTATACATCTTATTAAATCTCTTTGAGAAGTCTGAAACATACTCCCCCTCTTCTCTCTTAAGTGCCCCAAATTCTATAATATAATAAAGGAGATGTTTTTTGTTTCCCCAATGTCTTAAGAGTGAATCATCCAGAGCAACAATCTCGTTAATGGATCTAGGAGGCAAGTCCTTAAACCAATCCCTAGCATCACCATCAAGGCTCTGTACAAAAACTCTCATCTGCACATCTTCATTTTCAATAACATGAATATCTGCAAATCTATAAAAGGATGCAAGGTTCTCTTCTGCAGTCATGTCTCCCTCCCCTATGAAATGGGGCATGTAATTAAGGTAGTCTGTGGTTGGGAGGACATTCATAGGCTGAGATAAAACCAGAGGGGTGTATCTAGCAACCAATATCTCAGCCATCTTGTTCCTAGGAGGATTAGCACCTTCCATTTGAACATGAAATGGAGGAGAACCAGGAGGAGATGGAGTTCAGACATGAGAGACTAGGGCTGTGCTTCTGGGAGAAAAAGGAAAAGGCTGAGTGTTAGGAGATAAATATGAGGGGCTGGAGGTAACAAAGGTTTCCCCTTATGTAACTACAACAACTCTAATAGGAGGAGGAGTAGGACAATATTCTAAGGTAAAATATCTCTCCTTCCACTTCATAACTTCGAGGGAGAAAGGGGTTTCAAATCTCTCTCCTTTCAAACCAATAATAGGAGGGGAGAAATCAGCAGGAAAAATCCCAAAATTTAAATTTCTTGAAACTCCAATAGTTTGTATAATAGGAGAATCAGAAACAGTTACTCGAGTTTGTAAAGAGGGATTATGCAAATTATCATAAAAACTTGGTACAATAGTGGAGGTACCTTTTTGAGTGGTCTTTACCTTTTTGATATTTTTATTTGGGTTAGCTTCAGATGTTTCTAGAGGCAACAGTGAAGTGGACCTCGTGTCTCTTCCTTTAGGAGCCAGAACTGAAGCAGTGGAGTCGCCATTTGAAATTTTCAATCTTCAATGATACTGATATCTCATGCACCTTCAGAATTACAGTTTCTTTGTCATTCTATCCCAAGGAAATGTCTTCAATTCATTCCCTAGAAACGACGCCATAAATGTTATCACTAGAAGTCACCTCTAGATTGAAGTAGAGGTAAGCCCAATACCCATTAGTTTTATAGTAAATGTAAATGAGGTTTAGGTGGTCAAATGGAGAAGACTCAATGAAAGATAATGTTCTAACTCATAAATCTAGACTAGCATGTATAAGTGATTGAGGTCCATAATCAACTTCAGTCAATAAGTTGGAGTAAGGGTGAATAGAGGGAAGACATTGGTGAGGAGAGTGTAGAGGTCTACTATGGACATTGGGTCTTCAAGAAACTTAAGGAGAAAAAACTTAAAAACAAGATCCTCTTGAATTCAAATTTCAAAGAAACTGAAAGAAATCATAACAATACTATAATCAAACATTCATCATAATACAGTCATAAAAATCCACGTGAATCGGTTAATCATGAACTCTTTCAACAACAGAGGAAAATAAGATGGAAAAGAAAGTTGAATTAGATTAACCTAGATGTCTCAAAGAAAAATACATAACCAGAGAACCAGTGTTCTCAATCAAAATATTACAATAGCAGGGAGCCTAGCTCAACCATCCGACCATAACAAAATATCAAAACTGCCTATATATACCAAAAATGTTGCAACTACTAGGAGTGTGATCAGACCCCAGCATTCAAAGTTCCCATTCGGCACCCTCTTTGTCAGACTATGCAGGCCTTATCATGTCAGATACGAAATTGACACAGTTATGCATTTTACAGGAAAATTCATCTAGGAGGAAGCTTCAGGTGGACTGTCTGCCTTCATGGATGCTCTGTGCAATGCTTTCTGTTAGTGACAATTTTTGTCTTGGGCACAAAGGTACCCAGGCCTGCAGGTAGCATGGGAAGCGCTCGAGCGCAACACAGGAGAATCCCTTTTCTAGTTGCAAGTCAAGCGAGCGGGCAAAGTGTTGGTTGTTAGCCATCGAGATTCAACTGCAAAGCAAATAAATGGTCATCGGGTTTTCGGGGCTGTCTAGTTGCCTGGGATTTAGCATGAAGGGTAGTACCCATAGTTCAAGGTAAATCTGGGTCATCTAATCCAATTGGGACAGGTGGCAGCCAGTCGGCGTATCGGGGATCGGTGTTTTGGGATACAAGGAACCTCCCATTCTCTACAGCTGAAATCCCCGAAATGCCAGAAGCACCTTTGGAGCCGAGCCCACAGTCCTAGCCCTAGGTCACATCAAGCTGAGCTTGTAAATGGTGGAAGCCCCCTTTATAATAGAAAATACTATCTGGGTTGTTCATTTAAAGGATGCGTGGCGCACATCCGTGTCACATCGGTATTCGGAAGTTCAAGGGGTAAGCTCACCTCATCATTTCACCTCTCGAAACCTCGAATCCTGAAACGCCGAAAGCGCCTAGGATTAGGCCCATGGTTTTGGCACCTGGTCACAGAGGAGCAGGCCTAAAGGAGGGGCACTAATGTTTATCATTTGGCAAGACGGGTCCCAAAAGCGCTGAGAGGGATCTTAGCCGTTCATCCTTGAGGAACACATGACACGCGATTAGGTTCTTTTCCTTTTTTCCCATCGCGATTTCAAAGCATAAGGAATGTCTCTCTCATATCCCCGAAGCATGAAGCATCGAAGACATCTTGGACCCGAGCCCGCAGTATTTCCAAATTAGTTCAGAACCGTCAGATCAGTGGGGGAACGCATGGCGATCGTTAGGACCTCCTAGCATTTCACCCATCGCGATTTTGAAGAAACAAGACCCGTTCTTTACTACCCACGAACCCCGAAGCGCTGAAAGCACTCTGAAAATGGGGGTAAGGTCACGTCCCATGGTCACTCGAGAAAGAGGAAAGTGTTGTACAAAAGGGAGGCTAAAAGCGCCAAATTGAGTTTCAGAAAGGGAGCACTGTGTTCTCCAGACCCCGATTCGACGTGATCTAAATCCTGGTACCTGTTGGGAATGAATGAAGAAGAGAGAGGGTGGTTGAAACCTTGCCTCACTCATTAATTACGAAGTATGGATGTTCCAACTAAAATTCTACCCGAGAAGGTCCCCTGTATTGGTTCTTTTCACGGAAGCCATGTCGAGTCCTTGACTCACCAGGAAAGTCTGCACATGCTAATTCAACATTTAAAGGCTCAGTTACCCCCTGGTGCGAGCCATGTAGAATTAAGGTGGCGTATGACAAGGGAGTGCAAGACAAATTTGATTGAAGAGACTCCTCACCCTGAAAGTCCAGTAGGCCTCTGTTGGGAAAAATGTTTGGGAGTATATATATACTTAATTTTGATATTTTTGGGGGGATATCGATGGTTGAGCAAGGCTCCCGGTTGTAAAACTTTAATGAAGCACTGTTATTCTAGTTATGCATGGACTCTTGAGACTTCTTGTCTTATGAATGTCAGTTTCTTTCACGTCTTTGTTTACACTGTGTTAGAACGACTCGAAATTGAAGAATATAGTCGAGTTGTAACTGTTATAGGATGATGTAGATTGGATTACTGTAATAGTTTCATTGTTTCTAATCGGTCCTTATGATTTTCTTAAGTGCTGAACGACTTGGAATTGGAGAATCCAGTCAAGTCCCCCTTTCAATTTCTTGAAGCCTTGAACCAGAGGATCTCAAATTCAGAGTTTTTCTTCTACAAATTACTGAAAGCCCTGTTTCCTGAGGTAGCTTGTCCACTCCTCTCACCAAGTCTTCAACCTGCTCATTTTCAAATCAACCCACTGACTGAAGTTAGATCAAGACCTCCTTTGTTCCTTACATGCCAGACCTAGTCCCTGAGTTAGAGTAATATCTTCCCGAGTCTCTACCCATTTGATCACCCATTAAAAACTACCATGACATGAAACTGATGGGCGTCGGGCTCTGCTCCTACTGCAATCCAAGAGTGACTTCCATCACCAACACTTTCCATTTATGGGGTGAGATGAGATCTCAAATTTTTCCCCTATCTTTAATAACTTCCTTCATTGGGATCAGGATGAGGCCTGACACCCATGAATGATTCCAGGTGGCGCCCATGACTTCTTCAAGTCAATCTTGGCACCTCGAGGCCATCTTCTCTTTTTCTGTGACCAATACCAGCATTTTCGGCCTTTTAGCGTATCTCTTCTCCATCACTCCATGCAGCATGAGACCTTGGGCCATGACCTGGTGCTTATCCCCACATGAACTTTGGGACTTCATGACTTGGGAGGTTGGGAGTCAGACTACCTTCCCTCTCTTGATTCCTGATTCTCCAAACTCCTCCATTTCCAAATCAAAAGCCTATGGCCCACCTCGATTGAACGGTCTAGATCTCTATTTCGTGAATCAGGACTTCACATTTCGAGACTTTGAAAGATAGATCTATTTCCATGGATCCCTCCGATGTGAAATCCACTGCGACTTAGGGCTTACCCAAAAGGTGCCTTGCCATTTCACATCTCGGGTGCTTCTATGTGAGCCACTCCCTATCCTCTCGATTTCTGAAATCATGAACTAGAGCCTAGTTGAGCACCAACTCTTCTCCTTAACCTTCAACAATGTGACCCTTGCTATAACCAAGTGCTTATCCAAAAGGTACGTATCAGGATTTCATGACTCAAGAAGTTGAAGGAATACTCACCTCCCTTCTCCCGATTTCTGATTTTGCACTTGCCTCAGATCTCCAGTCCACGATTCCTCATGATCCAACAATTCAGATTAACTCGTGAGTTCTCATTTTGCGAGTCCTCATGACTCTGCCCTTTGACTTTTCCACTCCACGAGTCAGAAAAATGTTGATATCTCGCCATGTTCCCTTCCTAGCACCAATGGATAGGATTTACCTCATGATTTTGAACCTCTTTCTGACATTAAACTTCATGCAACTTACGATCTTGATCATCTGTGAGCCACAAATATGAACTTCGAAATGGAATCACCTCTGCTGAAAACTGAACTTGCTCGCTCACTTGATTTGAGTCCATACTATACTGCTCTAAGTGTTTCTCTTTTGCGCTCATGGTTGCGGCCTATGACCCTTGATAATTTTATGCGATAACTTTTGACCAAGGGGTCAAAAACACACCCTTTGACTGAATTTTGAGGGCGCTTGAGTCGTTCAGACCTTAAACATTTTCATTCTTCTTGTGGAAATCATGGGAAGAATGCCATATGATTTACACCACAATGATCCTGAGGGTAAACCTTAGTTACTTCTTGAGTCCTATGAAGTAGGCTACAATTTCATGTGTTAACACTAATCAATCCAAGTTGCAAAAGATTATCTTGATCTCGAAACAAAACATCACAAAATGACTCAAGAGAGGGTTTTTTATAAGAACTCACTAGATATTCTCTGGTGGCATAAAAGGTAGATACAAAAACAAAATATGCACTACCAAGGTTAGCAAGAATAACATTTATACATATATCTTCTGGTCGATCTATTTGGAATTGGATACACAAAAGTCTAAGTGTTTTGAACTTATATAAGTAATATTCAATGTCAGTAAAATCATTTGTAATTAAAGTCATTAATTGATTCTCAAACTGGTGAGATAAAAAAATATTTTGTTTACCAAACACAGCTTCAAGTTTTTCCCAAGCATCATCAGGGTCATTAATTCCTTGAAGGTGAAACCTTAAATCAAGAGATATGGACATTTTGATCATGTTACAGGTATGAAATAACTGAGAGGGGGGGGGGTGAATCAGTTATTGTAAATTATTAACAATTTCTCTCAATTTATCTTCGAATCATTAATCTTAATGGCAGCAAGTCTTTACTGTGAAAACCAGTGT
>ML779614.1:900344-911368 GCA_009831015.1 Picea engelmannii | reverse complement strand
TTCGTGTTGCAGCAGTCGTGTTTCAGCATTCGTGTTGCAGCAGTCGTGTTTGTATAAACAATCTTGATCATCTGCGTCATTCTTCTGTTGTAGCCATCAATGACAACCTTAACCATCTGCGTTAGCTTCTGTGTTCCAACGCTATTTCAGTACTGTTTTTCAACGTCTGTGTTTGCATTTGTGTTGCAGCATGTTTCAGCATCTGTTCTTCATAAACAATCGATTGCCATCAATGACAACCTTGATCATCTGCGCCTTGATCATCTGCGTCATCTCTGTTGTAGCCATATTTCCAACAGATCAATCCATGTGCTTTGTCATTTTTATTGGCCCATTTTAATTTATTTTCATCATCAGTGGGTTCTATTTCTTTCCCCAAGGTAATCTGGTACAATCATTTACTTCTTAATAAATCCTCCATATGGGATTTCCATTCGAAGTAGTTGGTGTTGGTAAGCAAACTATCACTAGGAGAATCCATATTAAATATGCAAAGAATATGGACTTAAACACTGAAACTGATGGTTTGGATGGAAATCTCTCAAAATAATAGGTTGTTAAAAAAAAGGCACTAAAAATGGATTTTGGATGTGAAAGTTATGACTTTTTGAAAAAAGGCATAAAAATTAACCAAAGAGCCACGTGGAAAGTAGAAATCCGTCCACGTGGTGATACCCCTACTTCTAATAACCTCACTTTTACAAATAAGTTTCTTATGAAGTGACCCACTTTTATAGAATAAGTGAGGATCATTTTTACAATGAATTTACTTTATAAATGAAAGTTGCATGCAAAATAAATAACTTAAAATAAAATATTAAAGATACTTATAGTGATTCATTTTTATAATTTAAGTGAAATACACTTTATCATGGATGCATGATTTTTTTTCAAAACAATTAACAAAAAAGAGATTTGAAGTCAAGACCTCTTACTTAATAAAGAAGCTTTTAACCAAGTGAGCTAGAGAAAAACATATTGTATTGTTTATAAGGAGGATTGGGCTTGTTGTTGTTGTTGGCTTTGGAGAGCGTTCTCATAAAACACTCTTTTCACACAAGAAAAAAATTTTGATTCTTGATGGAAACAATAGTTAGATCTCGGTTAGCTTACCTAGAAAATGAAAGTTTTATCTCTATTTTTTATTTACCAAGATCACATAGAGTTCACGACAAAGAGCATACGTAGATAGGAAAACCCTTTCCAAATTGTTTCTGATTTTCAGAGAACACATAGGGCACAAGGAAAGGAACATACGCAAATCAAAAAGAGTACAAAAGCGTAAATAAAACACAAAAAACCAAAATAAAAAATTGATATATTATTTTTATAGTCCAAAATGCCATATCTGTGCATACAAGACATTGACCCATCCATTTGCATACTTTGCCAAAAATAATACTCAGGTTTCCCTCTAAAAAACCATTTTTTGGATAGTGTACGCACCCTACTATACTAATATCTTGTGTACACACATGTGTTGCATGCTAGTTAGCTCGCGTACACATGTGTGTTGCATGTTAGTTAGCCCACATTTACCTCCAAAGGTTGAAAAAAATATATAAAATTACGCAGAATTCAATGAAGTTTACATGCTATGGAGGGTTTCCTAACCATTTTACCCCTTGTAGCCCATCCCCAAACCAAATAGCCATATTTTTCTCATATAAAAAGAGGTCTTGGGGAGTCATTTATGAACACGAGCAAGAGAATAAGAAAACTTTGCCAAAATACCTTCCCTTTCTTAGCCCAGATTTGCGTCCCATTCTGAGTTTTTGCCTCAGCCTTCCCCTCCATCATTTCTCCTTATGCAATCATTCCTCCTTCTCTTGGTGATATGTTGGTTGCGATAAGCTAATGTGGGATTGATGCAATTGGAGCCATGACAGAGGAGCCCGAAATTGGTTCGTGTAGTTGTTGCCAACAAAGGTTGTAATCCTTTTTATCTTGAAATTGAATAAAAGAGTTTATCCTTGTCCCAAAACCCTATGATTACATGGTTTTTTTAATTTGAGCATTTATATCTATGTTTAGATTTTTAAAGTGATCATTAGAGATTGTATGTGTTGTTGCATTGTATTCCTAACCCCTTGTAGGTCATCTTTGGGAGGAGATCTGTGATCTAGGAGGCGACAACAAGAAAAATAAGTCTACACCAACCACAAGGACTGAAGGTGCACTCATCAACTCTCTCTTTCCTTTCTCTTTCATCACTTAGGTTAGATCGTTTTGGGGTATATTAAGGGTACATCAGTATTTTAAGGGAGTTATCGCTCAACATATTCTTTAGATCCAGTTTAAGGGGATTTTCCTCATAGCAGAATTGGCGACTCCTCTAAGGAGTCTCTCTAGGGTCTTAGTGGGAGATCTTGGTTTGATTTGATTTTCAATTGATTTATGAGTGTTCTGAGTCAGGTTGGGTCTCTGGTCATCATCCAACTGCATACCAACTTCCCTTTCCTAAGTTGTTTGTCCAAAGTTTTTATTTTTATTTTCAAATTTACAGAGGTGTACGCACCATGTTATATATATAGCATGCAAACATATATGTTCTACATTATATACATTCCGCATACATACATAGGTTGGTTGTGCACAACACGCATCTCTGTTGTTTTGGAGATTTTTTTCAAAATATTTTCCTTTTCCTATAGGAAACTTGTGGTTCCCAGGTCTTCCTGAGTTCTAGAAGCTTATGTTGTTTGGGGTTTAGATAGCTTGCAGACTTAGATTATTTATGAAATAGAAAAAGAAATCCTCTTGTCTCTCTGTGTTTCCAAGCATTTTTGGCTTATTTTTAGCTTAAATTTTAAGAAAAATGAGTTTCATTTTAAAAAAAAATTCCCCCTCATGGCTAGGGGGCCATGAATCGTGTATTATGCAATTTATTTTAGCATATTTTGTTAGTTCTGCTTTGATTAGAAGAAAATAAAAAAACAAAACCTAGTTTTTATGCTAGTTAGGTCTCTTTCTTTCTTTGCATTGTTATTTGAAAAAGGAAAAGTAATTTGCATAGGGTTGTGTTTTCTTCTCATCTTGAAAGCATTTCAAAAGAAAACAATAAGAAAGAAAATCCTTTCATTTTCTCTTTTGTTTCACTCGAAAGTTGTATTGTGCATTTTGCATTGAAAGGAGAAAATATTCCATCTTTAGGTTTGAAGATTTGTTCATTATTTTTGCTTGAAACTCTTTTTCATTTGTAGAAATAGTGTAAAGTATTCTTTTCCAGTGTTCTAATTAGTTTTTTTTTTGCAAGAGTTTAAAAAAACATCAGTTTCACTTCCGTTCCTTGAGTAAGAAAATCCCCTAAAATGAACATTCTAATCTAAAATATATTAGTAACACTTTTTCTAGGGTTCACAAATAGCTTAGGATAGGGCCTTGGATTAGGTGTAGAGAGGTAAACTCTCCAAGGCCAACCAAAACTTAACTTAGGTGTATGTTCTAGGGTGTGAAAAATCCACTTTGTAATTACTCAATCCAGGAAGCTCCTCTTACACATGAGTCACGAGGCTGCATGGAGGATGGTGACAGAGATATCCACTCCTGATCCCGACAAAGTGTTTGGGAGAGTGTGTATTGGGGGTGAATCTTGTAGCATTACTTTCCCGACTTGTGTCATACCTCTGAGACACTTGGATCCGTCCAAAGTAATCTAAAAGTTATTTTGGCCCTATTTCATTTCAGGCCTCAGGAGGATCTTCAGGCTTAGTTACCCTACCCATACACTTGCCTTGATGTCGATTGTACCCCCCTGGTTGTTGATTACAAGTTGGTGTCCTAGTTACCATTATATAGGTTGACACATAGGTGACTGTGAGGGGTGTATCACAGTACCTGAGGTAGACTTTGTATTCTTTAAGGGACACTTGAAGGGACTGCCAGTCAGAGGTATGGGTAACTGCTCCTTCTGGCCAATTGTTTTCCTTTGTGAATTATTTGGATGATCAAGACTTCATCTCCTTGGGTTGGAAGCATTCAAAAGGGTAGTTCTTTTGGTTTGTATCTTTTTAGGCTTTTATTCTCAGTGGTGTGCTCTATGCTCCCTAGTTTTCCATAGTGATTTAGTCAGTAATTGCTTTGGGTCTCTGAACTAAGGTGGTAGACTGTCCACTTTGTCAGTCGTGAGGACTTTTTGGACTTTTTCTTAGAAATGTGGAGTCACCTCCTTATAGGAGTATATTTTAATACCACTGATTTACTAGAGTCAGTGTTTGAGACTTTTACAAAATTGAATGATCTCGCAAGAGAAGAACCTGTGCATAAGATCTTCATGGAAAAATTTACTAACGATACCAACCAAGGAACCCCTTCGCAAGGGGATTCTTGTGATTTTACTTTCTTTGGAAATGTTGGTGTAATATCCCTCGGCTGAACCCAATTGTAAATGTAATGCAAGTGTACTTAAGCTGGTGAGTTGTTTTGACATTATTTTGTAATGCACCTTTCATGGCATAGTGCACGTAGGTACTGCGTAGTAAATTGATGTAGTGTGCACATTCCCAGACACTGTGCACAGTAACTAAAGTGCACACAATATTGAGGTCAGTGAGACTTTGTGTATATGATATGTGTTATAGGTTGGTGAGAAAATTATTATAAGTTGGGATGCTTATGTTTTGAAATTAGGCCAAAGCACCTAGATGTTAAAAGCAAGTGCACCTATTTTGTATATACCTCATGATTAAAATAAAATACATCTTTGTGCACAGACCGACCATGATAAAAGAGATGGGGGACTAAACTCCACTAGTTAGGGAAAGGGAGGGCCAAAATTTAAGGGAAAGGGCTAAGCTAGAGAGCTTAAGCCAAAAAGGAATATCATATTAATATTTCTTAAAACATAAAGTATGGATAATTATTTTATCCTGAGTTCTAAAGTTGGGGACAAGTGGACCAAAGTAGCTTCCAACATGACAAGTGTCAAGTTGGGGACATGCATACATATCATTGGGACTTAGTTCATTTCGACACGACTTCCATCATTCTGGGCATCATTCAGGCATTACTGGAGAGTCATTCATTCAACCAGGATTCCATGACCATTTCACTCACATAGTCAGTTATTATTCATACCTTCATGTCACTATATCTAAAATTGTTTCGACAACCATATCTATTTGGGTAGCCGATTAGCGTGGGGGCGAGATTGAAGAAGCAGGTTGTCAGGCCTATGGGAGATTGAAGAAGCAGGTTGTCAGGCCCGTGGGATATTGAAGAGGTGGGTTGTTAGGCCCGTGAGAAATTCTCTAGGTGAGAGAATTGCTGGGAATTGATTTCCTGGAGGTGATAAACTGCAGCTACAGTGCTCTAAGACTTCCTATCTAGCTTGTTGTTGAAGCCCAGAAAGGAAGTGGGGCAGACAAAGGACTGTTCAGCAGAGAAGGGGCACACTTCCTGGGTGGGATAGGCATGTGGGGAATGAGGGATTGTAGGTTGTTAGTTGAATAGGCATCGTGACATAGTCTTTCCTATTGTCTATGATCCTATAGCCTAGTTAGCAATCCCTTTACACGGGTGGAGTTTAGTCCCACCTCGAGGGTGACTCACTATTGAGAGTGATGAATAGTGTGGTCTAAGGCTGGGAGGTTTGTGGAAGGTATGCACATAGTTGGTGATATTATTCCAAAGATAAGTGTCAATTGTGTGATGAATTTACATGTTGCATTGTTATTTACGTGCTTATTTTATGGGTGTATCATATGTATGATTATAATTGTCTATATGTTTATGGGTATTTCCTATATATGTTTCATATATATGTTTACTCTTATTTTGGTATGAATCTGTGCATTTACGTAATGTAATTTTCTTTTACGTTTTCTATAAAGCTTCCACAAGAGTGTTGTGTGCATATGTTTTAATTGCATGCAGTTGGGTAAAACTTTAGGTGGCATAACTTAGTTGAATGTTGAGTATGTTACAATATGTTGTGCAGTGAGAGAAAGAAATTGTTCCCTCATGTAGCATGACCTGGCCATGGGTGGTCGGGGACGTTACAATATGGTATCAGAGCATGAGTTCCAACATTGAGCCTAGATGGGCTGGAAAGGTTCAGTTGAAGCGAATATTCATAGAAGATTAATTTCAAAATGGCCAAATTTCAAGTCACAGAGCGCGCGATAAATTTTGGTGCCACGCGGAAAATATTGGTGTGCAAGCGTGCATGGTAAATTTTTGCACCATGTGGAAAATGTTGGCATGTGGTTTTGCACGGTAAATTGTGGTTCCACATGGAAGAATATTGTGTGCATATGTTCATGATACTTTGGCATTATGCAGTGTGCACACACATATTAATGGTGCACATGGTGTGTGCAGTATTGCAAAATACAGAGGAGTTTGGTTGGTGCACGTACAATATGAATATAAGTTGTCTCACGATAGTGTAGACAATGGAGTGTGCATATTATTATGCACGGTGGGAGCATATTAAACCTTGGCATGGTGCAATGCATAGAGCGAAATCCATGTGGAATATCAGTGTGCGATACAAAACTGTGTGCAACAGTTATCAGTGCAATAACCAAAACTGTGCACAGTGGATATTGGAGCGCAATGAAAAAGTAGTGTGCGCAAGTTAATGGCATGACAAAGAAGGAATGAATAGTGGTTATAGGTGTGTGAAAGCATGATTTACCTTGTCGTGTTTTTGTGCACGATAAGTATGGGTGTACAAGTTGACTTTTGCTGTGCATGAAGTTGATTGGAAGGTGAACAACAACAAAAAGTAGTGGATTTTCGAGATGAAATTTGGGCTATGGAGTCTAGAATGAACAATGCATTGTCGAAGAATTATTTAAAATTAATTCAGAGTTGGTTCAAGATGAAATAAATATAGTCTAAATTGATAAGCAAAGAGCATCTCAGAGATGAATTCTGGGTTTTATATTCCTCCAATTCAGAAAGATGAAAGTGAAATTTAAGCTTACAAGAAACACATACTATGAAAGAAAGCAAGACTCATATCACCACCAGTTAGAATCTTTTATAAGCAGTCTAAAATCCACTTCTGCATTTATATTCATTTTAATCCCAAAATTAAAAAAAAAAGTCTTCCTACACAAAGGGCATATTCATTTTTTCCCTTGTTCTTCCTTGAGATTATATATATATATATATATATATATATATATATATATATATATATATATATATATATATATATATATATATATATATATATATATACAGAGGAATTATTTGTAGAATTCGAAACGCTTGGGCCTCCACATATATATCTAAAAATAGAGATAAGTTACAAAAAGGGAATGATTTAAAATAATAGTTACCATCTCTGGGGCCCCTTACCTATGCTACCATTTGTCCAAAAATTGTTGAAATGTACTTAATTTTATTCGAGGACTCATTTTAGCTTAACGATCTCCTCCTTTAAAGTATCTAACCAGACCGGATGATCCTCTCCAACACTTTCAGCCACTTCAACAATGATTTCTTTCTTCTGTCCCTTGCTCTGTTTCTTCTTAACAACTCGCCTATTGATAACTAGATCCTTCATAATGGGATTTAGCCTGGATTCCAATTCTGAGTCTCTCCCAGGTTTTGTGTGAAATTTAGTCTCTATTATATGCGCAATTACCCTTTCCTTCTTACTTGTAGGAAAATCTACCACGTTGTTAGAATAACCAGTCTCACTGGATATAGATTTGTCCATATACCTCAATTTTGTGGACATCGAAATGCTTTTATAGAGATCAGAAGGTTGAGCAAATTCAAAGATAACTCCATTTATGGATAAGATGATGCCTCCATACTTGTGGATTGGTAGTTATAGATTCTCAATCATGAATCATAGACAGACTTACGTACAAGTACGTTGGGTTTCCATTCTCGTCTAATCCATTTCAAATGATTATATTTTGAGTTCATTACATGGCAGCATTCACCTGACATCATACAACTTTGAAGTACTGAATGAGTGAAGTGAGGTGATCTGACTAGCCGATGCCCATCTCACGAATGGTGGTTTTGACATATTGAAATACGTGACATCGGGACTTTGGTGAAATTGGTTCTAACAAACCACCCTTCGCCTTGATGTATCTAAAAATTTTCATGGTGATAACACCACACTACTACATTGGGAACAAATTACGACGAAATATTATGACAGTTTAAAATTTCGTCGTATTTTTTTTGGACTAAATATACCTTTTCTTCTTGGGGTCCAAATGTTGGTCTCTCTAGTGACCAACCTTCCAAGTTGGTTGTTTTAATGACGAAAGTTGGTCGGTAGAGCGACCAACCCCCAGTTAGTCGCTATAGTGACCAACAATTGCACGTGTGAGAATCAACGGTAATTTACGACAAATTAATCCTATATATATCTCAGTTACGACAAATTTGCTATAGTTGCGACAATCATTTTCTACAGTTGTGAAAATAATTCAGGTGTTATGATGCAACGGTGTTCTAGTTTTTTATGAAATCTTGATTTCAATTCTCTTTCAAGAAGGGAAACATTGAATTGATCAGACTCTACATAGCTGATATTTTGAAGGTTAGTAGTTACAAATTTTCTGTGTGATTTAGTAATTTTGTGCTATTGAAATATTTTATGGTTTATTTTCACTCCTTAAATCAAAATTTATGGTTTATTTTAACTCCTTAGAAAGTTTTTATGGTTTATCCACTTTTGATAGAGTAAAAAGATTATTGATTCAGCTACAATCACTCTAATTAGATTCAATCACTCTAATTTTGTTCTTATATTTCATGGAACTTGAATATCTAAGTATCCTTGTCTTAGTAAATTTTCATTTAGGGTTTCCTCCTTGAGTTGGAAAAGAACCAACTAGAAGTGAAGAGCAGTGGATTTTTTGTTGATATTGGGCATCATTACTCTTGTGTATCCCTAAAGCTACCCTAATTTTTATTAGGGACTTAATATTATATAGTGTGATTTTGGTTGATAATAGATCCACCTCCTCTTATTAATGTTTCATGCTTTTAGGATTCATGTTGTCCCTTATTTTTTTTGAACATGATGTATAATTTTCATTACAAATATCTAAATATATACCAAATTATTTGAATAGATTTGTATATTGTACTTATAATGTTTCAATGGATTTGTTGTAATAGGTAATTACAATGTCAACTCCAGACGAGAAAAGAGAGCTTGTTATGTTAAAGCGGCACATGGTGATTCATGGTGATGGGAAATGCTATTACCCTTGTTGTGAATGCAGGGGTTTTAATGGAAGAAGACTACCTTTAAAAATAGTTGAAAAACATTGTAGGCAGAAAGGGCACATTGAAGGGGGCAATGAATATCGTCCCATGGTAAGTAATTAGTTATTATATATCTTTAAGGGTATTATACATTAATTGTTTTTTTTTTTTAATTTATCTTTCAAAATAATATTTTTGATATACTCTAACTATATTTTATTGCTTCCATTGTTTTTATTAAAGAAAAATCACCCTAAAAATGTGATGCCGCCTAGTAGGAGATGTTTTCATAGAGATAATACTCAAGAACAAGCTGAACTTAATCATGTGGATAATGGTGATCATGTTATTCCTATGGAAAATGATGATATTAATAATACAGTTGATGATGATGGGACAAATAGATTGATCCAAGACATTTATAATGCTCCAATGGATGATGATGTCAACATGGAGGAGGACAACTTGCATGATGATAATGATGACAATGATGAGGACAATGATGATGAATATATTTTTGATAAACCTATCCTTCAAAATGCCACTGAATCCCTATATGAAGGCACACGAAAAAGTGCTCTCTCTACTGTAATGTTGTTGGTCAACTTGAAGGTATCAAATGGTTTGTCAAACACATGTATGACACAAATCCTAAGGTAAGCAACATAATTTTACAGTTTTATGCAATTTTCAACTTTTATGTTATTTTATTTTCAATGTCAATTGATGTCTAAATTAAGGATGCAATATTTATAATGATTAATATAATTTTCATTATTGATTTTTTTTTTTGTATGTTGTTGTTGGAGGTTGATAGGTGAATATTTCTTACCATCACCAAATAAGTTACCTTGCACATACCGAGAATTATCTTCCATTCTAAAAGAAATTGGAATGGAATATCAGGCTATTGATGCATGCCCCAATGATCACATAATATATTATGGACATTATTCATATGAATCGAATTTCCCACAAGGTCAAATCAATATATATCGAACTGATCAGTTAACAAAAAAGGTGCCTCACAAGGTTCTTCATTATATTCCCATAATTCCACACCTGCAGTGACTATTTAGATGTCGGAACATAGCACAATTTATGGATTACCATGCACGGAATAGAAGTGAATATGATGTTCTTCAAATGCCTATAGATGGTTCTTTATATAAAAATATCGAAGAAAGATGGCCAATTTTTAAATAAGAACCTCGTAATGTTAGGATTTCATTGGCAGCTGATGGTGTAAATCCATTTGGTGAGCTCAGGTCTATCTACTCGGTGTGGCCTGTGTTTGTTATAAACAATAACCTTCCTCCTTGGATGTCAATAAAGAGAGAGCACACAATGTTGGCAATGATTGTTCCAAGTATATTTTTATAACGATATTGTTTTTTTAATGTTTAACATTTCATTTGTCTTGTTCATTGCACAATTTTTTATATGTATACAAGGTGTACTAATTATGTGTATTTTTTAACCATTTAGGTAAGTACCAAGTAAAAGATATGAATGTATATATTGAGCCTCTTGTCAATGAGCTGTTAAAGTTATGGGACGACATCACTATGTACGACATCTCTAGACTAATAGGTCAAAGAGGATTTCAATTCCATGGGATTCTTACATGGACAATTCACGATGCATTAGGACTAACACATTTTTGTGGTATGTAACACACTATTTCACTTAAATAAGTTAGATTTTGATGATATTATAATGTTTGTTTCTTAAATAATTGCTTGTTATATAACTAATGCTGCCATTGATGCGTATCTTCTAGGTTTGTAAACAAAGGGTAAATTTGCATGTCCAATTTGTGGTCCTAG